>VZRQ01018919.1:19011-64314 GCA_013397975.1 Machaerirhynchus nigripectus | reverse complement strand
CTGAGATAATCTCAAGTTTGTGCCTTTATGTTGTAACTGGAAAGAGGGGGGAGGATGGGGGGAAGAGAAGTGTTCTGAAGGTGTATTTTAACTCTTATTAATCCTTTTCTTTTAGTTATGTTAATAAAATTTTTCCTATTCTTTAAGTTTGGAGCCTGCTTTGCATTCCTCCGAATTCTTATCTCACAAAAGGTAAAAATGCAAACCAACCCGCTACAGTGTGTATGCTAAGCACAGCACCACATAGTCTGGGATATCCACGGGTCAGTTGGGGTTAACTGTCCCAGCTGTGTCTTCTCCCAGCTCCTTGTGCATCCCCAGCCTCCTTGCTGGTGAAGTGGTACAAGAAGTAGAAGAGGTGTTCATGCTGTGTCAGAGCTGCTCAGCAATAACTAAAATATCCCTGTGTTATCAACTCTGTTTTCATTACAAATCAAAAACGCAGCCCTGTAGTAGCTACTGTGAAGAAATTTAAATGTGTCGTAGCAAAAACCAGTATACTGATAAACACTTCAAAATCTATTTTTTAATATTAATGTATGTTTGTGCCTCAAGGAAGATAAACTACTCTATGCCAAAACAAATGAGTGAAGAAACACAAGTGAAACAATTTTCAGTCACATGAGAGGAATGTGTGGTCAGTGGTACGTACATAGTTCAGGAGTAGCCTTCAGATATGGAGAGGGGGCTTCTGAGAAATATCTTGATCTCAGGCAGTCTCCTGACAAATATTTCAGGAGTGGATTGTACGGGTGGTGGCTCTCCCACTGTAACCCCAATGCTTCTGATGCTGTTTTCTGCAGAACCCTTTTCCCCTTGAGCTTCCACCCCCTCCCATGAGGGGACAACCTGTCACAATTCCCCAGCTCTGCCATTCCTTGTCTGGTCACCTTGTCCCTGCTTCTGACTCACCTTGGCCATGCTCTGGTGGGAATGGCAGACTAAGACTTGTAACCTGCCACTGTCATTAAAGCTTAGAACCTGACCCCTCCTAGTTTACCAAAGGAAATTACTTCCTCCTGAAAGGTTTCTGTACATCTCTGAGGTAGAGGGGCAGCTTGACCTGGGTAAATATTGTCTCCGTTTGAAGCAGTTGGTAGTCTGGACAGAACCAATACTTAGCCCGACAGCTTAGGAAATCCCTTATTTGCTGTGTCTGGCAAGAAGAGTGGCAGGGGAAGAGACTGAGAAGCAGATACACTCTTAAATCATAAGGACACATATTTATTTATGCAGCTGGCAAGTGTCCAAATCCACCAGGACTCTGAATGAGTTACGCTCACCAAAGCTTTTGCACAGACCTGTAGATTAGTCATGCTCTAAATGAATTGTCCATTCAGCACTACAAGCTCTACCTGGCTACTTTCCAGTTAGAAAAGGTGCGTGTGGTAGCATGAAAGGACAGAGTAAGACACTGAGTCTGTGGCAAGGAAGCATTTGGCACAATCTCAGGGCCAGCAGGGCTGGCATAGTTACCTGTGATCTGTTTCTGTTTCCTGTAACTGTTTCTACACTGTACCAGCAAGCACAGAGTCACATTCAAAAGGCTGGTGTACCTTGAAATGGTGACCTGAGGTTCAGCAGGCCTGCCTTAACTTAACACTTTTCTACCTTACTGTCCCATAAATGGGACATCAGCATCATCATAAACGGTAATTTATCATGCCATGAACTACCTTTGGCATGGCTTCTCTCAACAATTCTTCCATATAACTGGGCAGAAACATTTTGCACTTGCCCTTAAGGATACTGGGCAATTTGGTGCTTATTCACATATGTGTTTACTGTCCTATCCACTCAAAGTGGGCTTGGAAGATACACCTGTCTCAAAACTTATATTACAGTCCACCCTCTGATATCACAACATTTAACATTATTCCCTTGGATCATAAAGTCTGGTCAACATCAGATGGGAAAAAAGCTTTGGGAGAAAAATATCAGACACAGTTTCTGTAGTGGAAGAGAAAGTTGAAAGGAAAGTTGATGGTGGTAAAAATATTGAGAAATACCCGGGGAAAGGGGAAAGTCTTGAGTGCATGAAAAGTCAAAAATTTGTTCTGAGAAGGAGGGAGAGAAAGATATTTGAGAAAAAAATACGGAATGCAAGAGACTCAATTATGGGATGGTCACAAAGACAGGAAAAAAAGGAGGGATTATGGCTGAAAGGAACACATTTAGGGATGAATTTGTATGGAAGGTGGGATTAGAACCAGGTTCCCCAATAGCATGCATAAAAAAATCAGGTAAAATAGCATCTTGAGTGGCACACCATTCTGGGACTGATATGCAGGATTGTTTTGGCTGTGGTGGAAGAGAGGCACAGAACCACATTTAGATTACTTGCTATATCCACACCACTGCTGAAGAGCAGTCTATAGAGGAGGTAAGGGCACAGTTGGCTCCTTCACCTCCATCCCCACAGCTGCTTCACAGATTGCCTTCAACAGCCTCTGAGGATGTGCTGTGGTGGGGTCTGGGGTGCTGGAGTGTGTGTGCGCACATGGGGTACCAACCACAGGGGGACATTGCCCATCAGGGCCAGGACACCGGGCTGCTGCCTGAGGTGTCTGTACAGCTGGGGAATCAGGTGTTAGGGCAGGTCTCAAGAGGCACTAGAAGCAAATTCACCATGGCTCCAGGGTCAGGATGTTTGAAAGTTAGCTTTAACTAACCAGCAGTTTCACCCACACTTCTTCTGAGCATTGGTTAAAATACTAATGAGGGCAGCATGAACTGTGAGAAAACAGACTGTGTGAAAAGCAAATGTGACTTGAGAACAGTGCATCAAAGCAAAAAGCTGCACTGATAACCAGTCACTCAGACAGCAATACTGTCTCCATAGAGTGTGAGCAGAATAGAAAATTCTATATGTAAAGTTAATTCTGGCTTCATGTCATATCACAAACACGCCTGTTGTCAGTAGTCACAAGTAGTGATAATGAGAGCTTAGATGGTTCTAGCATTTTAATGTCTCACTTTTGTATTTACCCGAACAGTGAAGTTTTATGCCAGTTAATAATCACTTCTTAGCCAGCAGCAGCAGACTCCTTATTCCCTGAAGTCTGTTCTCAGCTAATTGCACTCATGAGTATGGCAAATTTAGAATTACTATTCTTCAACAGATCCTTCCAACTCCCTGGCCAGGAAGCTGGTATGACAGCCAGGCAATATAAGCTACATTATCACCTCACCTCACATACTGGTCTAATATTTAATGGTGTTTTTTTAACTATCAGTAACTGACATCTGTCTTGTGAAAAGGTGGGATCAACAAAACATACATATGTATAAATAAATTAAAAAGTAATCATCTACAAAAGCAGAATGAAAATTGATGCTACAATCCACTTAGCACTTTGGTTTACAGAGTATGCTTTATGAATCCACACAGCACATTCCAGGAGAAGCTGTGCCCAAGCAGGGCAGCTAATGGTAATAACTGATTAACTCAATTTCTTCTGAAGGCAATACATTAGCTCTACATTTTGGAACTGGCTATTTCCATTAGCCATTATTGTCATGGATTGATCTTAATAGCCAGCCTGAAAAAAATTAGTTATCGGTTTCAAAGTGTGCCTTTGGGGCCAGAGTCACAGTTGGAAGAGCTCTGCTGATTTTTTGTAGGCTTATACTGCTTTGCTCTGGTGTTTACATGAAGTCTCATTCTGATTTAAATGATCTGAAGGAAACAGTGGCAGTCATTACACCAGCAGAATTTTCTTTAGTGCTTTCAGTATTTTTCTATCAGGGGTTAGATAGCTTCACTGCTTGACTGAGTTGTAATAACTGGTTTTGCTTAATTTTTTTTTTTTTTTTGGTGAAGAAAAGTGACAGTGTCTTTTAAATCTAAAGCAGAAAAACAGGTTTTAAGAGACCAACTCTAACTCTTAGATAGGGTCTCCCAAATGACATTCCCTCTGAATGCACTGACAGACTTCACAGCACTGCACTGTATCCTCGTACTTCTGCATTACCACAGCTCAGATCCTCCTGCTTGCTGCTTAACAGTGGGAAAGACTCACTTACTGCAGGGCTTGAACAGTAACACTGAAGTAGATGAAAAGATTCAACTGATGTTGGCAGGCTTTGGCTCAGGACCTGCTCCCATTGCACTCTGTGATAAAAGGTGTGAAGGTTGCTTTGTTGGGCTTTATCTCAAGGAAAGATGCTTTTCCTGAAGGGTGCCATGAACAGCAGCTCTCAGTGTCAATAGTAAATGTGAGCTTGGAGACTTGCCTAGAAGTGATCAACTTTTAAAAGGTTCACTCAAATTGTAAATAATTCAACTCTAACCTCTTTTCACAAAGTCAGGAAGACAGGAAATGGTGGACAACTGTGTATCAGAGAAGACTTCTATTTCAAAGGCTCCTGTTCAGAAATGAAGTCCAAATAATGAAACCCCAAAAGTATGACTGCAGAGAGGGAAAAGAAAAAAATGGTCTGAAAAATGGTAGTAGCCATGGTTACACACACACACGCCCCATCACAACACAATGGTCCTGTCATCCCCTGCATTGAAAAGCTATTATATCCCCACATAATGCAAGTCTTGGAAGGCAAAACAGGAAGAGGCAAAATACTGCAGCTCTTCGAATCAACAAGGCACCCAGTGCCACTTGAAAACTTGAGAGTTTCAACTCTCTGCAGGAGATTGTTCTGCAGACACACTCGCAAGTTTAGAAACACATCTTGGGAAACGCAACGAGTTAAACGCTTGTTTAAACAATTTTGCAAGCTATCATAGGCAAGAAAACTGAGGAAGAAACCCCAGGATTGCCTTTTTTATACAGGGTGACTCCACTAATGAGCTAGTGACTCCACTAAACATTTCTGTTTGAACCTATACTGCCTAAAAGCTTTGACACGGGCCTGATTTTCCTAGCTTTACACAATGATTCAGGGCATCTACAGAATATTTCAGAAATGCATGCTGCAACAATTCTCAGGGCTTTTACAGTTGCTGAGTACTTTTTAAAGTAATTTTCCCTAAACTTTCAATGAACACAGATGGGCATACTGCTACCCTTCAAAGCACAAGGTTTCCCGAGTTGGACCAGAACCTCCACAGACTGCATAGGTGGGTTGGGAAATCCGACATGGGCATGCTGCTGATCCAAGGGCAGCCAGTCCAGGTCTTTTTCTCTCCCTATTTCATCCCCGAGGGCCATGCCACAGCTGCAGTCTGGCCATCAGGAAACCAAGCTTTTACCAGACACATCCTCTTCTCAGCTGGGCCCTGCTGATGGCTCCCAGCCACAGGAATGCAGCTGTACAGTTTTGGGACTGTGCCTGGCTCAGGGCTGGGTTTGGAGCATCTGTATATCTGCTTTGGCTGTATAGGGAAGTTTTAACCTCTTCTGTACTTCAGTTAACACTGGTGAAAACACAGATAAAAGAAGTTTCCTGCTTTCCCTGGGTGTTCTCAGCCAAAATACAGGAAATCTTGGATGTACTTTTCTAATGAAGCACAGACTGCTGATGGCATGGCTGAGTCAAGAAGAATATTTTAGTGGCATCCTGAAGTAAACATTCAAACTCGTGTGAGGTATGGAGCTGTGAGGTTTTGCTCATGTGAAAAAGGCGGAAGGGACTGTTTTCCATGGACTGAGTCGCTGTCACCAGCAGGAATCTTTTATTTAATTCAGCAGAGCTCAGATCATTCAAGAGTCTTAACTGGGAAAGAAAATAATTGGCAAAACCTCCAAGTTTTGCTGTCCTACTCTGACGATAGCGCTGCATAATGCAGTCTGTATGCAGAACAGTACAAATCACAAGTTTAGTTCTTGCTGTAATTCTCTGGAGTATAACATGGCATTGGGGTCCCAGTTATACTTAGAGAGAGAAGTTTTCTGAATGGAATTAGAAGGAAGCCCTAGAACAAGGATAGGGGTATTTAGACTCTGCAGTTCAAGAAAAATGACATCTATCACATAAGGCTCCTGGGAAAAGAGTAATTGATCAGAAAACGTGTTTTTCTAAAGCTTAGTCTCCCCATGACTTTATTTAATAACCATTTTTGCTTAATTTAAATCCATCTCCACATCCAGAAAGAACCACATCCAGAAAGAAGGAAAGCCAACATCCTCACCAGCTAATTAGGATTTTTTAAAATTGTGTTTGTTGCAGGTCAGGCAATTTATTGGATTTAAGTAATTAGTTGATTTGTGTGCCTAAAGACATTAGGACAAAATCAGAAGTGGTGCAAACACAGATTCAGGGGAGCCAATGTTTTTAGATTTTTAAAAATATAAGCCCACAAGAGGAATGTAATAGAAGGAATATAGAATATAGAACATAGAAAGGCAATAAACAAAAGAAACCCTACTGGGGAACTGTAGGATAGTGTTAATTAAAATAATACTCCCTTCCCACCACCTACTCAAATCTAAACAATCTCATGCATAGTTTGTTGATTGTAACTACTAAAAGTCACTTACTTGCAGTAGTAATAAATAAATTACCTCTGAATTTGGGTCCATTTTGGATGAGAACATCTAAATGTTCTGTCAAAGTCTAAACTAGTTGCTGGGACACATTTCCCAATCAGTGCAGGGAAATGATCATGATTTATCACAACAGTATGAAAAACCTATTTTAGAAACACATTTTGGAGACGCCTGTTTCTTCTAAGTGATGGCTACCTGCCTCCCCACAGTATCAGAGTCACAACAGGGTCCAATCCATAAATGGAGTTTCCTTCAGATGAAAAAATTTTACAAATAAAAATAAGTTTTCATTCTAAATCAGAGAGAAAGATCAAAGTGTCATCAGTTTTCACAGAATGGGAGCTACAGGAAATATAGAATCAGAAATATTGAACTGTTTGTTTTGATTATGTCAAATTATCACACTTTGCCAATGTTAGAATATCTCAGAAAGTTAAAAGCATTTAAATAGCACTGGAAAAATACAAATAAATATAAATTATAATAGAGATTAACAATATGGTCTGTCAATGTGAAAACATCTCTAAATACGTGATATCGCATTCCTAATACAGCAACTAGAATGAAACTATATTAAGTTAGAGTCATAGCAAACCAATTTTTTCTCTAATACATATTCTGAAGAACAAAGAGCATTAGTTTCAACACTTGTTTGAAAACTTTATCAAAATAAGAAATAAAAAAAAGTGCAAACAAAACTGTATTTTCAAAACTGTATTTTTAAGTGCAAAATTTCCCCATTTCCCTGTAAAGGCATTGGTTATAGCTCATTGAAGGCTCTTTGCTGTGTGGATTGCAGCTGCCTGCACTGGATGATGCCATCTCAGTAAAACTCCATTTTTGGTGCATGTTTCAGCTCTAACTACTTCCACAAGCTGTGGCAATACTTCTGCATCTGCCATCCCTGTAAGCAGGAAATCACACCCTGACCTGAAGTATCATTATTTTGACAAGTGAGTGGGACAAGACTTCCAGTGGTCTAAGTGTTTCCAACTCTAGAAACTGTTAAGTGCCAACCAACAGGTTCTTCCTTTACAGCTGCCCTGTAGCAGCAGTGAGAGGGCTCAGTGCAAAATCTTGACCTTGTTGATGACACTGCAATGCCAAGCAGAAATGCATTCTTTACTTCTTTGGACTTTGTATAAACATATGTTATCTGGACTTTTGACCAGGCCATGGAGTTTTAATTCTGATTTTACTGCTTACTGTTAATGACAAATATTTGTGTAATAAACATTATTGTAACAAGAAAATCGAGACCTCCGAGGCTAACCATTTTTCAAACTAGATTTAAGCCTTAATGTGATTGAATTTTACACTTTCTGTGTATTATTAAAGGTCTACAGCATGGAATTTCCAGCCAAAGATTCCCTATATGACCTTACTTTTTAACTGGACTTTTGTACTGCTTCACCTAGAATGTGAATTAACATTTTTGCTTTTTGTCCTAATCTGTATCCTATTTTATTCCCCTCACCCCATGTTTTTCATAAAACATAACTGTTTCTGTTGATGCAAGGCAAAATAGGACAGGTCAAGAAGGAGGTGTATAATTCAAATATAACCCAGTTTCACCATTTAAAAGTGAGGCTGAAATATAAAAGGATCCTAGAGATAATATATTTCAAAAAAATAATGAATTAGCTTTGATTTTATAGGTTGCCCTAAAATTTTAGGGCTAGAGCTGTCAGCACTCAATTTTTCAAGATAAATGAGAGTAAAATGTTACTTTTTTAGCAACAACGACAGTGAATGGATATAACAACAATGGAGCTAGAGCCATCTAACTAAGCTTCCTGAACACCAAGTCCTTGTCCCATGAATAAGTAATGGGTGCTAAGTACTCACGTGAGTAGGGACAAAGTCCACATTCCCAGGTGTCATAGTAATTCTCTCTTTGGCCTTACATCTTTTACATTACATGTATTATTTTGAAATTAAATTTCTACTGCAGATCTGGGGAAGGTCTTAGATGACCCTGAGCTTGTCCTTTCCTTTCAGCTACCTCAGATGGTCTTATAGGAGATATTACCTTTCTCCACCAAGCTTTTCTTCCATTATTATTCTTAGAACACTGCAACAGCAAAAGCACTAGCACTAGTTTCAATTATTTCAGACAGCATGAAACAGCTTTCATGGGACTGAGAAAGCCTTTACTCAGAATATCCTATAGTGTGGCCATTATGATGTTCTTTTGGGACATGGGGGAGTGGGTTGAATCCTATTAAGTAGAGGAGACAATTGAATGTGCCTTTCCTGCAGCCTGGGTGAGTACTTTAATCATGACTTACTGGATAAAAGGTTAGGGGAGGATCACCATTGGCTTCTCCAGGTGCACTTCGTGAGAAATGAATAATAGCTCCCTATGTAGTAGAGTTTCAGTTTTGTGAGTCCCACTGGCACTAAAGTTGTAAGTACTGGAGGACAGCTTAAGCCCACCTTTGTTCCTAGCAGTTCCTGCTGGCCAGCTTAAGTAGTTCAGCACAGTTTGCAAGTCTCATTATTTGGCAGTTATGTCTCCTGAAGCACTGTACTAAACACAGGCACCAAACTCAGGGCAGCGATCTAAAAATTTATTTACTGAACAACTAACTAGGAGGCCTGAGACTAAACTCTCCAAAATTTTTGAGTTATGCATAATTTTCTGATGAGCTGGTAACTTCAACATCCTACTTCAGTAGCATAACTGATGTTCTGAAATGAAATATGTTAACACATGCTCTTTGGGATCTAGTACTACTCTGCATTCTGCTAATTTTTCTGAGTACTGCTAGTGGATGCAATTCAGAGTATTGAAAAGAGATTTTCCATTGCCATTACAAAAAAAGACAACACTTTTGTTATCGACTCTCTTTAGATATCAGTTTTCAGGTAAATCAAAATAATCTTCTTTACACAGACTTTTGCTTTAGAGATTCTCTGATATTAACTTAAAATACAATTTAATTTCATTTACCTGATCTTCATAACTTAAAGAATTTCAGATGGACTTAGGGGTCATATGTACATATTTTATCATTATGTGTTGCATAACTTGTAGGTGTGTAAATAAGCACAAAAGTGCAAAATTAACAGTACCAGACATACATATGCCATTTTCTATCTAGCTGTATATTTTCACCATGCTATAATCATAAAAATAGACAGAGATTGCATCCAATGTCAATCACACAATTGAACATACTGTATGCTCCAGTAATAAGACCAAACACTTACAATAGTCCAGTTATGGATAAATGATTTTCAGTATTTTGCTCCCTGTTTTGCACAGAATTGCAGAGAAACCTCTGCAGATGCCAGAGTGTAACCATGGAATTCAGCCTTCTGTTTCTTAAAAGGTAGCAAAGACACATTTCCAAAGCTGCTCTTGCTCGATGTTTGAAATGCAATAGAATACACTGAGACATACGTTTTTTTTTAAATCTCATGCTTTCATCCAGCCCTAAAATGTATCTGACATGCACTGAAATGTCAGCAGCATTATATGAGATGACTTGATATCACAAGCCATGGTGCCATAATAGTAAACAACCTTGGGAATGGGAACTGGAGCAGCATACATATCTGAAACTGCAGAATGTCCTCTAGCTGCTTACTGCTAGTTATTTTCTTTGCTGTCATAAAGATGTTCAGCCTAGATACAACCTCAGCTCTTGAATTTACTGATTCTTTTATCTCTCCTACAGTTTTCTATATCAAGTTTCTTTATAAATTTAAGTTGCATGCAGCTATACTTGTTCCACTGGGAGTAAAGACAAAGGAGCTTGAAGTTAGACCATTAGTATGAAGGGAGACTGAGTGCTCAGCACCACTCTGTCACAGAACGCTGATGAGTGTGGAAAACTCACTCAGGAGGTTTCTGTTTGCAACTTATATGCAAGTGAAGCTACTGTGAGGTTTGTGAGGTGTTTAGCTAGTACACTAAAAGGGCCTTCTAAATATCATAAATCAAATTTTATTTCTAAATTGAGTCAGGATTTAATTTAGTTAACAATTTCATTGATGGATTATGTGGTCCAAAGCTGTCTATACCGGAAACTAAGAAAGCAAGTGTTTTATAATAACCCCACTGGAAACATTGCCCTGCCACTTTACATCTGTTTCCAAGCCTATTGGTCAATTACTCATTGTCACACTGAAACAGCTCAACTAGCAATGGTAAATTAGTGTACATCTTGTCTTCTAATATCATAGCCACATTGGGAGACTGAAAAGTATGCATTGCATTTAGATATTTTTATTCTTTGTATATGCAGTCTTTTGATGAAAAGCATCTGAGTATAGCCAGCAAGGTGTGACACTTGAAAATATTATTTTTCAACATTGAAAAAATGGTTTTGCTTTTCTATCAAAACTGCAGGAATACTCTGAATTTCATGCTCTATTTTCCCTGAAACTCTGTTAGAATTCTACATCATTCATGTCTGGGGTTAGCAGACTTCAGATTCCCTCATCTACAGAAAAGACAAAGTAAAATACTTTTTTTACACAGAATTTTATGAAAACTGCAGCTGTCACTTGCAAGAAATTGACAGATTTCAAAACTATATTCTTAAAAAAAGGGAAAATCAATGACCAAAATTTCCTGCATAATTTGAATTAATGTCTCTGTATGTCTTTGTATGTATTTATATATGCATACATATACCCCATTATTTTGACAAGTGTAAGTATAAACATAATATGATTTTACGAATCATTTTGGGAAGGATTCTTCTGTCCCAGCTTTCCTGTCTAGAAGTTTCATATTGAAATCTAATTTAGGCTTTCTGAAAAGTGGAAGGAAGCAGTCATTCCCAAAGGATGATGCCTTTCCACTGAAGAAAAGGACCCTAAAAAAGAACAGATTAAATCATTCTCTGGTTTACCTGTTTTCTGCAAAAACTACAAAGAGTGCTATACATAACTTTAAGTCAGCTTTCTTTAGACAACCAAAATAAAATCAATCGTATTCTTTGACTTTCTCTAATTTCCCCTCAGGGTCAAAGTTTCGGAGCCTCAGGTGCTCAAAAGTGGGAACCTAGGCAGCATCAGGGTGGTTGAGGTCAGGATAGGTGCCCAGTGGTGAACAAGCTGGGCTTCCCCCAGGTGCCACACTCCATAGGAACATTTCTTTCTGTTAGAGCGGGATCTTTGGAGGGCAAAACGTTCCAGCAGAAAAATTCTAATCATTCTAGGCTTCAACATCACTGATTCTTTTTTTCATTAAAAATCATTTCATTGCAACATATCTTAGATTGAGTAGATGTTTTGATTGAGCCTTCTAGATGCCCTAAAGACCATAAACCAGCTGACAACAATCCTGACATATTCTCTGGCATCACAGTTAATCGAATTTCAGTATAAGTTAAAAACCTGGTTGACCAATGTTCCCAGCCAAAGTGATTTCCCAGCTTGAGATGTCTGTGTGTAAAAAGCTTAGACTGTTCTTTGGCTTTTCTAGCTGTGTTCAGACAGCAAAGGAAAGATCTCACATCAGCATCAGTGGGATTGAGTGATGATACTGAAAAGGGCAAAACTAAACACAAAGCTAAGTAGCAAATGTGGGAAGAAACAAGTGTTACAGTTAGACATTATATGAACAAAGGAAGAAAGAAGTGATGCTGAATGTACACAGAAATTAACCTGGACAATCCATCCAGAAGAGATATCAAGATGATTGTTTTAAGGGAAAGAAACAGCTGAGTCTCTAAAGAAAGACTGTCAGAACTTTCCTCTGAATCAGCAGTTGTTCGCATGCTGATGACAGCTGCATTTATTGTTAATCACTATTGGTTCTAAGTTTAATATTTCTTAGTCTCCTTGACTGCCCTCTGGTTCCCTTTATTACTGTGCAAAATACATAATTAGTGTTCCCAGATAAAAAAAAAGTGAGCTGAAATACTGAATTTTCAGTTTCCCATTCCTCTAGTAAAAGGTAATGAGCAAAATTCATCACAGGAATAATTAGTAGAAGTTATTCCTACTGTATCGTGAAACCAAGTGACATTTCATTGTTTATCTAGAGGCTTAATGATGATTTCTGGTGATAATTACTGAGCTTTCAAAGTTATTGCTAATATGCACCAGATTTCTCTGTTTATCCAAATCCAGACAATATGTGACTATATAAAAATATTTTAAATAGGTCTCAACTCTTGAACTGTCCTGAATGGAAAAGCAGTTTTAATTTGTATTTTTTTTTTTAATGTTTCCATCCCTCAAATCTTTCTCTTGAAAACTGGATATAAGAATTAAAGCTGAGAGTTTACAAATGGGCCTTGGCAATGTACATCATGAAAAATGATAATGAACAACCACAAGAACAGCAATAGCTAAACAAAAAAAATCAAATAGGAAATATTTAAATTCTCACTCACTTCTAAACTTTTTCTGATTTAGTCACACACATCTGCAGTACCAAATCAGTAACAGGTAAATCTTATTTCATGCATACCTGTATCACAGATGGTGCAGAAATCCTTGAGACAGGACTGATGGAGCCAGCTGTAAAACTGCTGCAGTATGTTTAGTTCAGTACAATGCGAGCTCCATGTGAGTCTAAGTGCTTTCAGGGCAGTACTGCATTGTGCCCTGCAAATGTACTGGGTTACAGACCACTACACATCCTAGGCACTTCTAAGGTCAAATGGTGAGAAGTTTAATTATCTAAATGTTGGAATCATGCTCCAGAAGGACAGTTTGGAGGTGAAATAGAGACCGTTAAAAATCCATGTCCTCTGCTGGACCCACTCCAGGATCTCCACTTTTCCCTTGTGCTGGGGAGCCCAGAACTGGACACAGCACTCCAGATGTGGCCTCACCAGGGCTGAGCAGAGGGGCAGGATCTCTTCCCCTGACCTGCTGGCAATGCTCTTCCTAATGCACCCCAGGATACCCCTAGCCTGCAAGGCCACAGGGGCACTGCTGGCTCATGGACAGCTTGTTGTCCACCAGGACCCCCAGGTCCTTCTCCTCAAAACTGTTTTCCAGCAGGTCAGTCCCCTGCTTGTCCTGGTGCATGGGGTTATTCTTCCTCAGGTGCAGGACCCTGCATTTGCCTTTGCTGAATTTCAGACAGTTCCTCATTGCCTGTCAGGGTCCTTCTGAAGGGCCGCACAGCATTCCGGGTTGATGGCCATTCCTCCCAGCTTTTTGTTCTCAGTGTATCTGCCCCTTCATCCAAGTAATGATGAACAAGTTTAACAGTTCTACACCCAGTATTGAACCTTGGGGGACACCACTAGTGACAGGCCTCCAACCAGACCCTGTGCCACTCTTTACAACCCTCTGGGATCTGCCACTCAGCCAGTTCTCAATCCACCTCACCACCCACTCACCCAGTCCACGCTTCCTGAGTTTGCCTATGGAAGGCAATGAGTTTGCCTGTGGAGGGATGTTGTGAGAGACAGTGTTGAAAATCTTGCTGAAGTTGAGGTAAACAATATCCACTGCTCTTCCCTTATCCCTCCAGGTAGTTGTTTCATTGTAGAAGATGATCAGTTTGGTCAAGCATGATTTATCATTAGTGGTACTGTGTTGACCTCCTGATCACCTTCTTGTCATCCATGTGGATAGAGATGGCCTCCAGAATGAGGTGCTCCATCACTTCTCTGGGCATTGAGGTGAGGCTGACTGGATGGTAGTTCCATCAGTCATCCTTTTTCGCCCTTTTTGAAGACTGGGGTGAATTTTGCTTTCTCCCAGTCCTCAGACACTTGTTGTGACTGTGACTGGCCTCACTATGGTGTCCGCCAACTCTCTCAGCACTCATTGATGTATCCCATCAGGGCCCATGGTACACGTAAACCACATCAGTTAAATTTATTGCAAGAGCATCACATTCTTCATTGATGCCAGTAAAAGCATATGGTCTGGGGACAGTCCTGTATGAACTATCCGTCCAAATACTGGGATCAAGGAAAGTTCTAATCATGCTTTTTTGAAATCTGCATCAAGTAGACATATTTGCTGTCTACACAGAGTATGGCAAGTGATACAATACAGCACACAAGTAGTCAATAAACTGAGACCAGGCTTTGAACTTTTGAATAAAATTTTTGAATTATTTAATTTGAATTTTAGAATTTAAAACAGCACAAGGACATTTTGATGTACCTTACTTCACAGACACAGCTAGATGTTTATCATTAGAGGGAAGGCACGCCAGTTATGGAGATCCTGAAATAGCTCTGTTTGTGTTCCTGTTTATGCATTATTCAGATCCCAAAACCCATTTTAGCAGAAAATTAACACCAAGTTGAAAAATCATTAAAGAGAACACCTAGCACTAGGAACTGGGACTGTCACCTGACTGTCTGGAGGGACACAGGTCCCTGGTTAAAATCAATATCTCTTACACACTCATCTGTTCATTTCTGAAATAATTCATATTCACTGCATCCATGGATTGGTGACCGTGCTCATCAGGAGGAAGCACTAGCAAACTTCTTGATGAAGCCAAAAATGGGATATCCTTATATCTCATTTTAGACAAGCTTCTTGCTTTGAGTCTCCATTTAAGAACACATGAGCTGGCAGCTATGGTTGTAGTAAAAACGTTCAAACAAGTACAAAGAAATTCACTTACATAGAAATCCAACAGAATCCTTGCTCTAAACAATCATATGAATTCCTATAAACTGTAATTACTAAAAAAGAATGCAATAAGGGCAGGTACTAGCTCTTACATTTCATTGACCTCTCAAGCCATTCAAGCATATTGAACTTGACTCACATGCTCAGGAGTTTACAGTTAACTATAGCATCATCTCCCTTACTTCTAATTTTCATTTGATGTGTCTTAAAATGAGACATAAAGACAAGAGCTGCTTTAAAGCCAGTAATTTTTTTCTTGATGTTAGGCCCACTATCAAATTAGCCTCAAACAGAAAACTTTGATGAGATTTACCCAACTTTATTAAGGCTATTAGTTGAAACATTAAATTGATTTATTGTGCCTATTACATTAACCTTCTCCCTTACATTCAGTGGTTTCTTATATAGGGCAAAGTAAAGGCAACTTGATATTTAAACATGGCAAAAATAAGTATAAGACATCTTGTTATAAGCCACATGTTACTGTAATAACAAGTTGACAAAGACTTCTTAAAGATGTTCAGTGCTAGAAACAAAATGGAATATTTGTAACAGCATCATAGTGGAAAATGAATTTGATGACACTGACAGAGCAAGTGTAATTAGTAATAAGCAGGATTTATTTGGAAAGTTTATGAGATATATGACCTGCAATGCAAAGATATGTGAACAGAAATGTTCTTGCAACTGTAAGGCAGGGCAGAATTAAATTAATTTTTTTGCCCATTTATCTAAGGCTTTCATAATTAGATTGATGTATTAATATCAAGGAGGAAAGCTTCGATCTTTAATGTGGAAGAATTCCCTTAACTAGAAAAGGGAGCGGGTAACCCTGTCATTATTAAAAGGGAATTATTTCATTAAAATAGAGTGCTAATTTAAATACATACTGCTTTTGCACAAAAAAAAAACTCCTAAGAGCAGAATATGAACAATAATTTCATACATATTAAAGCTGTAGGTGTTTTGACAGGATAAAGCATCTGCTCTTCACCAGCAAAAACTGTGTCTTGAATTTCAGTACAAGATCCATACAGCTGCTGTCCTTGTATTTCTATCAAAAAGATATCTCCATACAAATATGTAAATTCATGAATCCAAAATGTATTTACAGTTGATTTCTTATGTGTACAAGACATCCTTGAAATGTGAGCTCCTCCAGCTTCTATTTCTGTTTCCACAAACAACCTCTCAAAAAATCCACTGATCCAATAACATAGGTCAAAACATAAAACTGCAGGTTAATTTCTTTTTTTTTTTTGAGTACCTAGAGAGAACCTTTTTTCTCCTTACAAAAAATATCTGAGGGGAAATATTTCTTGTGAATGAATGTGCTCTAACCTTTGCATCTAGAGGGAGGGGACTCCAATTTTGGCTAGACTGATGCAGGAGAGGCAGTTGCCCTAGTGATGCCAGGCAGACATGCGCGAATTTGTGTGTCCCAAGCTCCTCTGTCCCCTGCACTCACATGCACACACACAGCCACAAAGGCACCAGCTCATGCTCTGAGCACCATCTGCAGGTGAGGGCACAAGCAGCTGGGGCAGCTCTTAAACCAGATGAAGTGCTGGTCTCTGGGTGCCCTGGTGAGAAGGGAGACTTGCAGAGTTCTGCACATCAGATTCAGGCCAGAAGCTGCCAGCTGGACCATGTTGCTCCATGATATCAGCAACACAGGAGCTAAAATGCATTCACAAAAGGCATCTTCTGCTCCACCATCAGCCTATTCGTGCAAAAGCTAAGCACCAAGAGGGAAAAGCACTCTCTTTAACAGGAAAAGAGTTTTTTTCTTGCTTTCTCAAGCATCATTCAGAGACAGTGTTTCTAAGGTTTCTGAGTATGATGAAGGTTATTGGTACTCACTGGACCATTTGCAATTACCAAATGTCACTATTCAGAATTTTTCCCATGTTCCCCTTTCCTTGCTGCAGTCTATGATTAACACACGGTGTTTTGAGAGAATACCCAGCCTACACTTACTGTTTTGCTTTCATGTTTTTCTCCTTGTTTTTCTTGTTGTATTCCTGAAATTGCTTTGCTATTTGGGGACTTAGAAAAATCTGGTTCTATGGAGGTATTTTACAAACAGCTTAAGTGGGCTTCCTGTCCCTCTGACAGAGTGAACTCCGACACATTGTGTTTGCCAGTGACTCACTGCTGGTATTCCAGCTGTTACCTTAAAATACCAATAAGGTTGCGGGATCGTGTCCTTCCAGTTGACCTGCCAGCAGGCTTGTTCTGGGAACATGTGGCAGCAATTTTGCCATCAGGGATGTCATGCTATTCCTTAAAATAAGCTTCTAGGGATCTAAACCAATGCCGTAGTGTTTTGAGTGCCCTTAGCATACACCTTGCACCATCAATGCTAATAGGTGGAGCCTCACATTTGTAGACCCATGTCAGCATTCACATATAAGAAACATACATTAAGGTGATGAAAGAAGAAAAGGATCTCTGGCACAGCTTAGAACTGTGTCAGAGCCCTGAAACTCAGAAAAACAACAGGAATGTTCAGTCACATTTCCAAACAATCTGCTTTCAACCTTGTTTAACTTTGCATGAACATTCGGAAAAACCGTAACACCATATTTTACTATTATCAATATTCATGCAAAGCAAGTACTAAGTTTTTGTGCTCAAATATTTATAGGAAGTGGATTTTATGTTTGTTTTCTATAAACATTAGTATCAGAGTCCTGGTTGTTTACAATAGTGCTGCACTATCAAGAATGAGAAACAACGCCATGTGTCTTGTGCAACCATCACAGTTAAACAATACAGACAATATCCAAAAGAGATCTATAAAGCAAATGAATCATAGAATAACAGAACAAATCTCCAGAAATAGTCAACTTACATAGGCTTTCTGTCCATGGAGAAAAAAGCAAAATGTATCAGATTCAATTTAAGTATGAATTATTCAGCCAACTCTTTTTGCAGACTTGCCTTTCAGCATTATTATTTTTCACATTAGACTATACTAACTCACTTTGTGCAAGTTAGGAAGCATCTGATCTATTATTTTTATAAATTATTTTAACACAGTGATAGTGCTGAGGGCTTCTGTTCTTGTGCTGCTAGTAAAGAAAAATACTTCTCCTGCTGAGGCAGTAAAGAAAGCCAACTAAGTATGAGATGACAGGAACATTATTGTCTCCATTTTACTGAAGGTAAAAGAAAACCTTTTAAAAATCCACCATTACCGTGTTTTTAGATAGCATGGTGGTAGATAAAAAGATCTATCCAAGTCTCCTACTCCTAACTACTAATAAGATGCATGTAGACAGATTCCATTTTCCTATATATATATTTGACAGTAATTTTTTAAGATCCATTTAATCTTTTCCACAGAAGTTTCTTGAAATCACAGGCATTGAATAAAATTCCTCAAAATGCTGCTGCTTCCTCTAGAGGTCACACTTTTTAAAACAACTGCCTCCATGTCATTCCAGTATCTATGAGGCATATTCATCCTCACCTCTGCACCAGGCTGATTGGTGTACAGCCTCATGGGGTTTCAGAGCTCCTTTCCAAAGCCACAAGGATGCAGGGGCAGGACAGTTTTTTTGGCTGTGACCACAGAGATTTCGAGCCCTGCTCATTAGATTTGCACTGTCACAAGCACCCCTGTAAGCAGATCCAGGTGACACAGCTGATGCACTCCAGCTCCAAGTGAGGCACCAATGGACCTCAGAGAATGGAAGCAATGGAAGCAGAGGCTTCAGAAGAGTGATACAGAACAGCAAAACCAGTACTGAACAGGGAGAAGGAAGCTGGAATTAGAGTAGCCAAATCTGTACCCTCATTCAGATTTGTCCTTCAAAAGCAAGTTGTGGAGTAACTTCCATGTTGCCTCATCAGCAGCTTCATTGAGATTCTGTTAAAAATCTCCTTTTGAACAGTGTTGTCACAGGTTAAAAGCCACCATCACATGATAGTGTTGGCACAGTCACTCCATCTCAGCTAGATGGTTATGACTTAGGACAGTATTTCCCACAAGATGTTTCTCGTTCCACTTTTTCACTATCCCCAAATCATGTTCAATTTCAACATTTCAAAAACAGGGTTATTTTTAAATCTGAAGTTCATACTGATGGCAAAGCCTACATATTCAATGAAGGATTTTAAAATCTCACTTTACAGCCTTGTGGACCCTTTATTGCTAAGACGATTCTTGTTAAGATTCAGGAAGAAGCAGTGACTGGCCCCCTGGATCTATTTGACTTTTACAGTATGGGACAGCATTTCTAAGCGGAGAGGGGAATTCACAAGGACTGTGCTGCAGTCAAATGCCTTCTCGCCCTGGTGAATTCCGTTGTGTTTGCACAGTGCTTATTTTTAGCTGCTGTCATTGAAGTTATTATTAGAGAAAACATAGGTTCAAAATGTCCCTTGCACTTAAGCAAAAATAAAGGTTTCCTGGGATTCCCTGCACTAGGAGTTCTGCATTTCATTTTTTTCCAGGTAGTAGTGCATTCTCAATCAATCATCCCCAATTAGTCCTGCTGATACCACATGCTTGTAAAAGTCACACTTCTCGTATCAAATTTCCACAGTCCCTACATCTTTGTAAATTCTGACTTTTAAAGAAAGGGTATTTTTTACCTGTAACTCCGTTCTCATTTGGGAGTTCATTTTATTTTAATGGACTTCACATTTCTCAAATAAGCTTCCTAATTTTCACCCGTAATTAGTATATTACCCAAGTAACAGATCACTCTACTTAAAACTGTTATTTTGCAGCCTGCTGAAACACAGAAAGATTGGTAGCCATTGCTAAAAGCTGCCTGACAAGAACAAAAATGTGTGGTTGCAAATAATATGGAGATTCAATAAATTAGACAGCATTAAACATTCACTGAGCAATTGATCACTATTCAAAAAATACCTTATTTACCTGCAATTAAATAAGGTGAGAATTAATCACTTTTCCATTGTGTCTGAAAACATAATTGGAGAGCCATAGCTGCTGCACCAGCTGTTCAGCTAGCAGGGTGGGAAGGTGAAATGAAGTTGCTGGGCATGGCCGGAGGCAGCACTGACCTATATATGGGGTTGTGCTCTCCCCCAAGTGTGCTGCACAGGGTTAGGTACGTGACATTTCCACCCAGGCTTATCAGGAAAACACGACTTAAAACTCTCAGCATCCCCTCCCCTCCCTGGGCACGATACTGCTACTCCCATGTACGTCCCTGAGGAGCAGTGGCTGCTGGGGCTGCTGTGGCCATCAGGGCACAGCGGCCCCTGGCCCCTGCACTGTGACCTTCTTCACAGCTGCTGCCAGCCCTACCAGCTCAAGGGAAAGTTTGCCCTCCAATTCCAACCCTTCACTGTGTCTTTGCTTGTGGAAACATGTTGCCCTTTTTTTTCCTGTTTGTTTTTCCTCTGCAATCTTTTCAGGATTTCAGTGCTAAGCAGTGGTTGCTTTTAGTCACGAAATGCATTAGCAGCTCTGTACAGATCATAGTGGAAATGATTTTGTAGCAAATGACAGTCATGAGGGAGGCATAAGGAATTATTTTGGGGAAATAACTGTCATAAGGGAGTCACTTGTGCTATCGCTCAAGTGTTTTTAGTACTCAGGAGTAGGCAATGTGAGGTAAAAGCTTTTTTTGCATTGGATGCAATACTATAAGGGACATAAACAGCTACTGAATATATTAAGGCAAGTCCTCCATCCTTCTCTCATTATGTACTGACCACTGTGTTATACATGCCAACTAATGTAATCAGTTCACATGAAGACTGAGCTCCTACACCACTGAAGCCTTGGAGAGGAACATATATAACATGTAAGTTTACCTGCTATCTACTCCAGATGGAAGACAAAGGAAGCCTTGGGGCGGGCAGGGTCAGGAGGGTTGAGGGCAGAGGGTTGGGTGGGTGAGGAATGCCAAGGAGAAGCACTTCCCATTGTCAAACAGTACTGCTGCTGAAACACTCCAAATGCAAGCTCAGGATTGAAAATACCCCATACTTTGGGACTTCCCAACCCTGCTATGTTCCCAAGGCCTTAGAAGTACCCACATGTGCTCCCAACTTGTTTTTTAAAGGAAGGCCTGAGATGTTCTATGGTGCTCTCTGTAAAGGCAGAGCCAAGAGCCACCTATGTTCTGAGGAAGGGTCATGGAATTCTGGGGTCTGAGCTCACAGCTGGGCTGCGAGGGACAGCAAGGGACATTTCCGCCTTGCTGGCATGGGACCAGCCTTCAGAGAGCCCTCTGCTATGGCACTCAAGCCTGGCAGGGAGAACCTTTTATCAAAAGGAACAGGTGTTGTTTCAATGATAAATGGCTTTGAGAAGCAGGACTCTCTTTGGCAGTCAGTAGACATTTAGTGCTACTCTACAAGATGCTACTTCTTTCCATGGGCTGCATTTTGAAGCAAAATGTAAAAACAGTTTCCTCCTGAAATGGGTACCTGTTTGGTATTCCCTAAGTGACTGTGAAGTCCTTTTCACAGGAGATATTGCTCAGAAAAGATTTATGAAATGTGGCAGGGCAACATCAAGGCCTTAGAACCATTAATTTAAAATGCCTTTCCCCTTCATCCTCCCGTGTAAATTGCTGAGCAATCATGATTTCTTCTTACCTTCTGCTCTCACTGATACGGCTCATGTCATGCCAGGATCACAGTTCCATGACATTAATTATACACAGCCAAGATACACTTTTTATTTTGTGCCCCCAATGGAAAATAGTGCAAAGGAGCACAGGAGACACTGGCTGTGCTTAGGGAATTTCATTTCAGCTCTGTACCTTTTTAAAAAAAAGAATAAAACCTATGGCTTGAGAGATCTTTCATTTTGAAAGTAGCAAAGGGGTCACTGCTACATTCAGAGCTGCTTACTGTGGAATGGCTTGAAATATAGAATAATAGTATCAGGAGAAAATTTCTTGGGCCTGCTTACTTTTGTGTAAGTGAGGGTAGACGACACAGCCAAGATAACAATCTGACCCTAACCTACTGCCCTCAGTGCAGTAAAATAGAACCATGTAACTCAGAAGTAACAGAGCCAGAACATCAGGTCAGCAAGTCTGTCTCATCCTAAGGCAGGACTGTGGCATCTGGTACATCCTGCAGAGTGAACAACTTGCATCCTTTTAACTACAAATTTATACTACCAGGCTTTACCTTTACAGCTGCAAAAATTATCACAATGCATTAGTGTAAATTAAATCTGTTGTGTAGAAAGAGATCTTTACAGGGCCAAATTCAGATGCTCACCCAGAGCAGGATGGATGTGGCATGGAGAGCAGCTGACTATGCACACAGGCACAGGAGTGTGTATGCACTTTCTCTCTCTAGTTATGATCTCTCTAGCCCAAGAGCAGCACCTCCTGAGAAGTCTTCACTGGATCAGCATGGGAGCAGTTTTCAAGACCTACTGTGGTCCCTGAGACAGCTTTGCCTAGGATACAACTTAGAAGGAGGTATTGGTACTCATCCAAATACCTTGAGGATGCTAGGTGGGGGAAAGCCCCCAGAAAAGCTGAGAAAAGCAACTTAAACATCAGATACCACAAAGCAGCTATACCTCATCTGCAGCCCCATGGGCTCACACAAAGACCAGCACCAGCGGGATCCCGCTGCTCCCACACAGACAACAGGAACTGGCAAAAAGAAAACAGTAACCTGAGATGTTCCCAGAGTACAGGCTACAAGCTCATGAAGCTTGGCAGATCCTCAAGCACAGCCTTGTCTCTGATGGTGATTTTCCATGTCAGCGCTGGGGAGCTACACAGAGCTGTGTATTGCTCTGTAGCATCCTTCGCTCTGCGGGTGGTGCAAATGGAGAATGAAATATTTTACTTCAGCAGCCATGACAATCTAGATAACACCACACTACTTTCTTCCTGAACTCCTCTTTCAGTCCTGCCAACAAATATCCCAGGCTACTCTGTCTGACAAATGAAGAGTGCTGCTCGCAGGCAGGACTAGATGCTTTCTAGATGAGGCTTTAAAAAATAGAAAGAAATTGTGGACTTCTCTACTTCCTAAAAATCTTTTTGGACTGTTTTGAAGAAATATTGGTGATTTTTAGCCACCTTTCTTACAAATATCTTCCAGTTAGTTTTTCATTATTTATGGATCTTCTTAAGCTTTTGCCTTCCTTTAACACTTCGAGCTTAATGAAACTCCTTTGTGATTGATCTATGCAAGCAGGTTTAGCATGGTGTTTTATGAATCTGACATTTCCACACACATGAAATCCCAGGCACTGAAAAGACAGTGATTTATTGGCAATCTATACTGTATAAAAGAATAACAGGGAGGAATATAATGGCATGAGAAGGAATCACACACAGGCAAGAGCTGATCTTTTGAGATATCTATTGAAATTTCTTAAAACATGTAAGTAGCCCATTCTAGTAGATCATCTGAACCAGTCACTGATTTTGTTTATTAGAGGGTTTTTCCTACCTTGCTATTACATGTGCCTTTAAAGTTTGCTACTAGAGGAAAATATTCTTTTTTTTTTTTCCAGAAGAAAACTGATATAATTTTCCTTAGAAAAATTAGGTGTGCTCAGAAGTCACACCCGCAGACCCGAGTCAGACAGCTTGGCTGCTACCGGCTCTGGCTGTGACCAGCGTCTCCATCACCCCAAAAGAGCCTGGATGGGAGCTGAGGGGAGGGATATGAGGGCCATCAGCACAGGAGCATGGGAGGAGGAGGAGGCGAAATCCTGCAGGCCTGGGACTGGGACAAACCAAGCAGTGAAACCTCACCCTGTCCTCAGGAGAGGCTGAAAATCCCAGGCACAGTTCAGGCCTGGAGACAGCAACTGCTATGGGGAAGGGCTCTAATTTACAGTAGAGAAACTATTCAGCTGCAGAGTAATCAACCTTACCTTTTTGACCTGTGCCTGGGTACTTTATCTCTCAATGAGGCAATATTCAAAACCCTTCAACTTTTCAAGAGCAACCAGTTATTCTCTGCAATAACACAAGAACAACCAAATTTGATATCTAATGAAAACAAAAAATGCTACAGTGGTGTTATTCCAGTTTAGCTATTTTAAGCTTTTACTGCCTCCTTTATTCCTAGATTATATTAGGGGTTATTTATTGGTCATTCTTATTCTTTCTTGTTATAATGCACATGATAAAATTTTCCATGTATGGGAAAAAAGTTAAGAGTTTGCACACTCTTTATCTCACATACACCATTAGACCCTGAGATGTTCAATGAACTGAAGGATGTCAAAACAGATAGTAGATTTCCCAGTTCCTCAACAAGCACTTGTTTCTTCTGCTGTGTTTTTATCTTCCAAGCTCACAGTAGCCATGATCAGCTCCCTTGCCTTGCTGCATGTGCTTGGGCACCCCTAATGTAACAAGTCACAGACATTCAGGCTGTCACTGATCACACTGAAGAATGGCATTTAGACTGCTTTGAAGAAAAAGTACTACCTGTTCTTCAACTTTGAGTAGACCTATTCCTATAGAATACAAAACAGGAGCGTGAAGTCGTAAACCAAACAGAAGAACCACTGACAACTGAAGAACAGCTGCCTTACAAAAATCCCCAGGCTGACTCTGCTGGGGATACTGTCTAGTCCATTGCATCCTGAAAATTTCAGAAAGAAAGATCAAATAACAACTTTAGAGAGCTCGTATAAAAGAAGAATGGTGAGCAGAACCAACAATCACAAGGATTTTATTATTATTTTGAGAACTCAGAATAAATTAATAGCTTTGACTGCAAAAGAAGTAACCACAGTAATTTGTCACCTGCTCTCTTCACATAACTGTGGGCATGACACTGTAATCACAGAGAACCTATCCAGTTCCTACCTACGGTCCAACACTTGCAAATACCTTTCTTTGTACTGGGAGCATATTTTCAGGTAAAAATCTAGCACTTCTCTGAGGAACCACTACTTATCTTGCTTCTTTAAAAGTGCTAAAAATACTTATCTGAAGTTTGAATTTCACAAGGCACAGCTTCCAGGTATTGGCTTGCTTTGTGCAGTTTGTTAGATTAAAAAGCCTTCCATTATCCATTGAAAAGGTTAATCTACCTGTGTTCTTATGTCTGTGTGGCAGAAAGGGAGAGTTTTATCTTCAGACCAAGATAATAGTGCTATTTAAAAAAATATAGGTAGCAATAGAAAAACAGAAAAGTGTATTCAGAA
The DNA here is from genome assembly GCA_013397975.1 of Machaerirhynchus nigripectus. Taxonomy (NCBI): domain Eukaryota; kingdom Metazoa; phylum Chordata; class Aves; order Passeriformes; family Dicruridae; genus Machaerirhynchus; species Machaerirhynchus nigripectus. Next base: position 39,150 of record VZRQ01018919.1, on the reverse strand, counting down.
CATTTGTCCAAGATTCCCTTCATGAAGAGTTGGTAATATAGCACAAATGTTTTTCATGGACTGAGCATGATACGATTATGAAAACCTTTTTTTTTGCATGTATTCTCTAAGAGAGGTAAAAAACATGCGATTTTTCCCCAGACAATGCAGAACAAAGAAAGGTGCTCTTAACTGTGGTAGTACTCGTGAAAGTGCTCTGCACTCATCATCCTAAGATGAAACACTAGGTATTGTAATTAAAAAGCATATTCTCATAAATAAACCTATTGCAATGCTATTAACTCACAGATCTCTTTCATACAAATATGTGAAATGTTTATTAATGCATACTACTGACAATTTTTGCTTTGGTGTCAAGGTTCAGTATCGAATACGAACTTCAAAAAGAAGCATGCAAATCACAGTCATTGGTGTGTTAATCCTTTGCAGCCAGGTTTTGCAAAAAAAATAAATCTCATGAATGTGTTGAGGCAATAGAAAGCCACCTTTTACATGCTGTCTCCAAAACATGTTACTGAACAAAATGAGAAAATAACCACAAGTGCACAATACCTACTGCCATCTAAAAATGTTGTGCAGGGACTTACTGTTCCTTTTTTTGTACACCTGTTGTATTCTTTGTTCACTTATCTTTTGCAAAATTTAACTTACTGTATGGATTTTTAACCTCCTCAGTGACTAAATGCAAGGTTGTGATTTCTAAATGTCTTTGCCATGTCCAAGTAAAGCAAATGCCTTAATCTGCTGTCCTTTTCATGAAACATGTCACTGTTTTCCAAGCCAGCCTTGGGGCAGTGGTGGCAGCTCACAGCATAGGGGACAGCAGATGAAAGCTGTGCATGTCCCCTCAGCTTCCCATTTCCGCATGCCCAGTGTGGCTGAGGGCAGGTGGCACTGGGGTGCTTTGGTAGGTGGGTTCCTTGGGGCCAGCACACCACCCAGAAAGGTGTGCCAGGTTTCTTCTGCCAGTGCCTGTGAGTGAGAAAAGGGCAGTTTTCCCTATGCCCTAGCCCCAAGAACACCTGCATGTTTTAGCAAGTTCTGTCTTCTCAGTATTGTGAAGTCAGATGCAGCTCCCCATTTCTGAGATTGCTTACAGATCTGGGGTGGGAGTAACCTCAGCTGCAAGTGAGGGAAATCTACAAGGAAAGCACAACTTCAAGGCAATGTTTTTTACTTTGATCTTGCACATCCCTTCCTCAGACTCCAGGTAAAACAATTGAATTTTCTTTTTTATCCTGTAGTGAGTTCAGGAGCTCTCCCAGGTTCATGCACGGAGGGGGTTGCTCAGTAGTACACAGCTGTAGCATCTGGCTCTGCACCATGTCACCAAAGCCCACCTGGCTAAGTGTTAGCAGCAACACAGCACACTCTGGTGACAATAACTGCTGTCCCTGGAGCTATCTCCCGAACAGCCACCAAATGAGGGAGCCGAACTATCTCTGTCTGCAACTGATGTTGCAGCCTCCTCCTGCAACATCAATTTGTATTCACTTCTGTGATGCACTTAGGTTGTAATTAAACCTGCATCTCTAAATGAGTACATTCAACTACATGCGCTGATGTTTTTGGAGTTAATAAGCTGAAACCATTTCAACAGCATATGCACTACACCGGCTCAGCTGTCAAGGATGACCACAGTCCTCAAAAGACAAGAAGCCCCTCTTTTAGGTATATCTGCTTCTTTTCCTTCTTCCAGCTGAAACTAGAGGCCTGGTTTCAAGCCACATTTGACAGCATGAAGGGAGTGCAACAGGGCAGGCCACAAAATACTGCCAGTACTTCAAATCTGTTCCATCATGTGTAGTAAACATGAGTGAGATACAGCAACTGTAAGCTGTTAAAAGAAAATTAGGTGCCTACCTGCTTGCTCTGTACTAGGAGCTCATTAACCACTGGTTGTTGCACAGGCTGAGTTTGATCTCTTACTTTAGCATGTAGATTTTAAATGGACATGATTACAGAAGAGATGCCCATGACTGATGCTCTACTTCAGATTTCTGATTGAAAGAGAGCAGGTTTTTAACGAGAGGATTTTCCAGCTACGAAGAACAGCTTCATGCTCAAACAAGTAACCAGAAGTTAAAAACTTGGAAATGAAGCTTAGCTGTGACAATGCACCTATGTGGCCTAAGCAAATTAATTCAATAAACTCACTTTTCTTTCTAGTAATCTAGATTAGTTGTCCTTCCTGTGTATCTGAGACAAAGACATATACTCAGAGCTTCTAGATTACACAGAAAATGTCTTTGAGAGCACAGAGGGCAGTATCCAGATTTCTCATTTGGTGCTTTTTTAAACTGCCAACTAGACCTGATCTCTTAGTACCCAGCAGCACGGCTGTTCAGCAGTACACGGCTGAAGAGACAGATCCCTCTCAGCTCCCTTTGGCTGACAGGAGCTCAGATTTGGGAGAGCCCCTGCTGACATGACCTGAAAGTGCTGAACTATGTAGGCACTTCTATGACACACAATATGGTTACTTTTGTGAGGGAGTTTGCAGCAGCCCAAATCCAGATATTCTGCATCATTCCCAAGGTACTGGATCAGCAGTGCTCTCTGTAGGGAAAAGCACTGGGATAAGGCTATGAGTAGAGTTATTGCAGAGAGCTAGACAGAAAGACTGTGACCTCCTGCTACAAAAATCAAATCTGGAGCAGCACATCCATTCTCCTCTTGACACAAGCCACCTATTTACAGGAGGTTTGCTGTATCCCAAGAGACAGCAAAGAGGGACAAGCTGGGAAACATCCACTAATACCTTCCACCTGTGAGATTTCCACACTTGGCACCTCCTGTTATTCCTTCACAACCATCTCTTCGCAATGCAGTTGCAAAGCCCTCTGAACCATAACCTGGAGGACAGCCAGGTTGTTGAAGGAAAATCCCTCTTTGCAAGCAATTAACTATATCTTATACAGAAAAGTAGTTTGAGTGTGGTTCCATCTGAATTTTTTGGGTTATTGTTCAGATAGGTATTAAAGATCTAACAAATTGTCATCATTTGCATTAATAGGCATTTATATTACAGTTATATGCAGATGGCAAGTGCCTGCAGGCTGGTTTCCTTATCTATATTTGCCATTCCACTATGGCTTTATAAATAATTGCTTTCAAACAGTTGGAGAAACAAAGCATTGAAGAAGTGTCTTCTGAAGGTGGTGTACTTACTTTACTGAACGGGTTGATTTTTACATGGACAAAAGAAATACATTTTTAAAGGATCCTGCACAATTTCACCCAAGAAGAGTCAGAGAGAGGATACTGTACTCAGCAAAAGCAAAATCTGTAAAGTGAATAAGGTGTATGTGCTTGTGCAGATTGTGTTGACAACTTTCCACACAGAAAAAACCCCATTACCCCAGCTGGCCTAAACTGGGAGCAGCAGTGGTGAGTGAGCAAGCACCCCAAGTGAGCAGCATAAGGGAAACTGGGTAACCCCGGGTGAGCCTGAAGTCTGAATCTGGAGCAGTGCTCCAGACCCCATAGGAAATTGTGGGTTTGCTGAAAGAACAAAACGTGAAATTCGGAAGCCTGAAATAGGCAAAAAGACAGAGGAGATGATGAAAATAACAACTCTTCACTGGATAATCACACAGGGAGTCTGGGCAATCCTGTGCTGCACCTGCAGCTGAAGAGCAGCAACTTCCACACATACCCACTGCACAAATCCTCAGCTTTTCACCCCTTTATCTGTTTCAAATATGTGATGATACTAAATATTTTCAGCCAGAAGAAAGCTTACCTTTACTAGCAGAACAGATGTTATACGCTCATCATTTAAATTACTAGATACCTAAGGAAGAAATATAGTCATCCACAGTATCTAAAAGCAGCTGAGTTATTTACCATATTGCTAGGTGAAACATGTTGCTGTCCTCCCCACCTCTTTATTACCTTAGCAAAAGTTCCTGATAAATTGGTTGTGGCACAATGGCAGAACATAAATATTTCAGCTAGGACTGCTTAAACTGGAAAAACCTGTCTTTAAATTCCCCCATATGTGGGAGCTGCTCCCTAAAAATTTGTTGCTAAATCTCAGCATGTAGAGAGTACAGGTCACATACCTAGTTAGATGTAAATATTCCCATGAGCCAGAACATTGCTGATGACCACCAAATGCTCCTGATGCTTTTAATCCCCTTTGCTACTCATAGGGGTGCTACCTCTGTGATCCTCACCTTCCTCAGTGATTTATTACTCTGAAATCTTCTGTCAGGTTTGATTCAAAGTCTGCAGTCCTCCAATGCTTGGTTTGTAATAAATCTATCATATTTCTGGAATGATAAGTTATACAGCAAAAAGTTGTATTTTTCAGGGTTGGTTCTGGGGGCATTTTTGTTAGAAATTAAAAAAGAAAGTTAAAGACTTCTTTCAAAAAGACTGAGACAGTATTTTGATTCCCCATTTTAATTTCTAAGCTCATTCTCACCTACTATTTTGGAATTACTGTTATTAGAAGACTGCCTGGCACCGCTCACTGAACTCAGAGGCTCATTTATTGCTATTAGCCCAGCAAAGGTGTATTGAAAATTGTGGCATTCATCAAATGCAATTTGTCCATCTTAGTTCTTTATTCTTTCCCTACAAATGCTCTGAGTAACACTGATTTTTCCAACAATTTTCTCTGAATCACTAATTATCACATTTGATTTCCATTAATATGAGCAGCTAATATTATTTGAAACAGTCTGTCAACAGGGCAGACAATCTAATTTTATATATCTCATATTTGAATATTTCCCAAATATAGTTGTACATAATTGTAGCTAATTAGTGTTTAGTGACAGGTACCAGAGTTCCAGCTCTGAAATATGTACATATATGTGTCTATATATATATATTTGCATTTTACTGCAAGGACCCAGTCCTGAAAAGCATTTGAACACCTGCCTTGGACCTTTGGTGCTTTTCCAGCTAAAGCCTAATGCTATGTGTTTTTTTCTCCAGGCATGTTTTCTAGATGCTTAGGCAATGGGAATAATGTCAAATTAGGATGCTAAGACATTGGTAGCAAACCCACTCTCTCTGACTGAAAATGTAATCTGAGTTTAGTAGAAACCCTCCTGCAAGAAGGTTTTCTCCGTTCCCACTGCCTCAGGTCCTACTGCACCAACACTGCATCAAAGCTCTGTTTTCCCACTGTAGGAAACATCCACCAGTAAGTGGAATAGTGTACACAGCAGCAATTTCCATCACTTACTCTAGTACCAAGTCAAGATTTAGAGGACATTAACAATGACAGCAGTCTTCAAATTCTTGTGCTCTTGTGCGCATAGAGGGATGCAAGCAGTGTCCTTGGAAACACCAGCTTCACAAGAGTGGGTTCCGTAGATCAGTGCAACTTATCCTCATCATTCTGAGCTGATGGAAAATTATAGGTGTGTTTCAATCAATCAAGCTTTACATTAAAAGTATCAGAAAAAAACCACAGAAGTTTCATATTGGAAATGCTTCCTTAAAGTAATGAAGAGGTGAAGTTTAGCTGCCTGGTGTAGCCTAGAACAATGACTTCTGCAAGGACCAGGCTCAGCATCTCCACAAGTTAGAGACAGTGCCACATAGGATACGATGAGCTGGCCAAGAATCCCACCTGCAGGCAAGACTAAAGAGGGGATACAGCTGAAAAACAGTGTTTCTCAGGATAATCATTTCTAAACTGGGCAATCTCATATGATAATTTAGAGTGTGAGGATGAGAAGGTTGGAATGTTTTAATTTTTTCACCCAAAAGTCATCAACCCCAAAAGAAAGTTAATTCCAGTGACTGCTGGGGACAGGAATTAGCCTGGAAGTGGTTCTTTCCACAAGAAATAACCTGAAAATCAAAGAATCCCATTTCCTGTCCCTTCTCCTCGTGTCTATGAGCTATATAAAAACAGAAATAAAAAATGCCCTCATATCTTGTTTATTCTGTGTTTTCAGTCAATCTTTCTCTATGGAAATAATGACAGTGTTGTACTGTGGAAGGAGAGGCAAATGTCAAGGCAAAAGCATTACTTTTCTCATCAATTGTATTACAACACCGGATATTAAGAAACATCTTTTTTGTCTTTGAATTTCCATTACTAAATACTGGTACAAATTATTTTCTTTGTTTTTCTTGGGCAGGTGAGATATACCATAAAGATTTTTAAATTAAAGTAAGTTCTCCATTATGGACGGCATAAAAGTATGGAATGTAAAAATGATACATTAAAAAAGAACCTTACTAGAAGAGTAAAACATAGGCAGAAAGTGTGCCATAAGAGAAAAAAATAATGCAATTTAACTGATAACCTGTTTATTGAATTCTTCTTTCTAAGAAAGTAAGACACTATCATTGACTAAATTCAGGTTAATAAAAGAATGGTTGGTCATTCTTTACTGATGAGGTTTGATTGATGTTCTGAGAGACACAGTTCACCATCTGAATTTTCTGCCCAGGATTATATTGCCAATAGGTCTCTCTAGCAGGAGGCATAGTTTTTGTTTGTTTTCCCCCAAGCTGTTTAAAATTATAAACATATGGTGAAAACATATAACAATATTATGTCAACCCGAACTGGAATGTGAGTTTGTAACAGAATCTTCTCTAAAATAATCTAAACAATCTCTGTGACTTCAGTCTGACTTAAGTAGCTTTTGGACTTGCCTCTCCCTTTTGTAAATGAAATCCAGTGAATAAAGAGGTAATATATGCCAAGTTCCCCATACAGACACTGACATGCTGCCAAATGCTGCCCAAAGCAAAGTAAGCTGCCTTCCATGGAAATTCACCCACACAAAATAGAATTATGTTTGTTCTACTCTCCCTGAAACTGCCATACAATCCTTATGTTTAATTTGAGAAGACAGGAATAACTTTGTAGCATAACACATGTAATAAAGGAAACAACTTCTGTTGGGAGTCTTTCATATTGTAGATGTAGTTTACAGAATAAAAGCAGCTGACTTTCTGGGAAAAGAAAAAAAAAAAGCAAGAAAGTTAAATCTGCCTGATGTAGTGGCTCAGCAGAGGGGAGCACAGACTCTACTGAATTATAAGCATCATGGTTGACTTACCAAGCCACTGTCTAGATTTGGGAAGTAAAGCAGTGGCTAGAACTGGCAGACCTCCATTATCTACTGATGCATCTGCTGTGCTCCATCAGAACTGGAAACTCGGCACCATCCATGGCCACGAGCACCTCTGAAGAACAATGACTTCCATATAAGCCCTAGCTGTTTCCCCCAGGATAGCAAATATAAGGCTTTTCATTTTAGATTAACAACAGGCTATTAGGGCCTTGGGGAAAAAAAACCCAAGCTTAGCAGAAAAATAAAGTACAAAACTTTAATGCAGAAACAGATTGGGAGCAGACAAATGCTGTTGTTGCCAGGCTGACCAGCATGGAGAGTGGCCACCAAGCATGACAGCCACCGAACATCACAGACACGGGACCAGGACCAGCTGCAGCTCACAGACCTTGCTGAGGTCTCTGCTGCAAAGAAGCTGGGGGATGAGGGTGGAACAGCGTGGCTTACGGTGAGCTGAAAGCTCTGTTTTGAGCAACTGCTGCTATATAACCACACAGATGCAGGCAACCTCCTCCAAGGTGGTCCTAACTTCAGTCTCTGCTCCAGCTGCTCCTGAAGTACTGCTCTGGACCCCGGGACAATGGAGGAGACAGGAAAAGGGTCTGTGGCTGCAGTGTGTGATGTAGGAGTGTGCAGACAATGTGTTTGTTCAAAAGGAGAAAAAAAGCACAGGAATCCCCTCTGTTCTCTGTCCTCCAGTCAATCTACAAACAAGGGTGAAAAACAAAGGAAATTTTCTAAGATTTGGCTCTTCTTATGGACGTTTTGCAAATTGAATTGCAGAGATACTTTTGCTGCCTCTGCAAGTGAACAGCAAGGCCTTTACAGCTTTGCTGAGGGTTTTTTCATTATTCCTTTCTTCAGCTGTACCTGCACACGGTAGCATTAGCAGAGATGCTGCTGCTGTAGCAGCAGAAATGTTGCTGCTTAACCTCTGCCTGCCCTGTCTCCACACAGGGAGGCATGCTGAAGAGACTGATAACTGAACTGCCTGCCTCTTGGCCTCCCCATCCTACAGCACCATGGAGACCAGGTGCATGGAGGTTACTGAACAGTAGGAAAGATATTTTTGTCATCTAACTTGAAGCATTTTCTCACCTTCCTCTTCACATAGAAATAGCAGCAGGTAGAAGAAGAGAATTTGTCAAAACGAGGGTAAAACTTGTTAGGGACTTGAGTGCCTTTTATATGGCAAATTTGATACCCTGTGACAGATATAAACCACTAAAGATTAGCATTTTAAATCTAGGAATCACTTGCTGCACAGTTGAAAACTTAGCTACACCATACAGTATCTCGAAAGCTCTCAGGCATTCTGTGACAACTTGATATGTTCAAAATGTGGTGCAGAAGGGCCACATTTTGCAGAAGGGCCCAGCTATTACAGTTTGTTAACGTGCAGATTAGTTTCAACCTGTGAAAGAAAATCTTCAAGATATACCCTCTATTAATTCAACAAGAACTTTTGCACCAGTTTCTTGAATGATAGTCTGCCCAGTTTTATTTACTGTGCAGGATTTAACCCAGGGGCCAGAGTTATTTTCAATTATTTTATTGCTGTATTTTTCAAAGATGGTTTGGAACATATCAAAGCTGGCATTCGTATTAGATTACTGGAACAAACATTTTTGTGTTTTATAGCACAGATGTGAGATAATCTTCAAACCCAGTTTCCAAAAATTAGGGTTCTGTTTTTTATGTAAGCATTTGTCTGCTTTCCAGGGTTTAACAACCCCTATAACGAATGGGTTTGCAATGACTTGGAAAGTCAAACCCGTTTTTTTAAATTTTCTTAATAGTTACTTTTGAATCTAACCTTAGGTATAAGCTGTGAACATGCTGTCTCCCAGAAAATGTCCGAGATTTTCAAAGATGTTCAGGCTCAGCTTAAATCTACACCACTGTTTAGTGGTGAAACACTGTTCACTGTTTCACTGTTCAGTGAAAATATTAAATGCATATTGATTTCCATAGCTATGGATAAAAGGATACTGAGCACTTGTGAGGATCTCATCTTCATCTAAACCCTTATAGGCTTTAACTCTGATTGAAATGGAAAACTCCATTATCAATTTAACTCCATTATTGAAATGGAAAATAAAGCTTCTCCCAGAAATTTGAAGATGGAACATGCCTAACTCTATTTCAAACTCACAGATTAAGTGGCTGAATCAGAGACATATAGAGCAGCACAAGTGGCAGCATGTGTACTCCCTGAGGATGCAGGGTGAGTACCTCAAACTGTGGAAGACTCTCTTGGGGAACTCAGAGGGCCGTGAGCCATAGGAAGTGCCGGGGCTTGGGGATCATCAGGCACCCTTTGGTTCAGAGCATGAAGTCACCCCTTTTCTGCTGCTGCTCTCCTGAGTGCCAGGTTGCACCTGCCTTTCTGGAGTAAAGCTTATAAATTCCAGCTTGTGAAGGCTGTTTTGGTGGTGCCCCATCCATCATTATTTCCATGATTTATAAGTGGCTGTCAGTGATAGGGGCAGTGTGCTATGAGGAGCTCTGTTCCATGGACAGGACCTTGTCAGCAAGAGCAATAGCTTCGTCCTGATGGTTCTTTTATTTAACCAGATTTCCATCTACATCCTAAATTAACACTTGTTTCCCAAGACTGTTCACTAAAGCACACCATAGCTCCTATTGGCTAGGGCATTTTATTAGTGTAGCTGAAAATAGACTTCAAATATGAAAAATTACACCTGATCAATTATGTAATTTCATCATTTGATGCCAAACTTTCATGCAGTAGAATAAGTCCCAAGAAGAAAAACAAAAAAATATCAGCATGAAATAAAATGCTCAAGGTGTGGCCGCTTATTGCAGGGGGGTGTAACTTGATGACCTCTCAAGTTTCCTTCCAACCCAAACTATTCTATGATTCTATAATACACTAATTGAAATGATAGAGATTATCAACTTCCTCTTAGTTCATACCAAGTTTTCCTATTAAAACATAAAGATTATGGAAGACCAACACACAGTGTAATTACATTCGATTAAATGGTTCAACAGATTAAGGTAAAAATGTTATGGATTTGATATTATTTGGTTTGGTTTTATATTTTGGCTAGAATTAAATGAATTTTTCTTAATGTTTCTGACATAATGATTTTAAGCAAATACTTTGTAAAAAAATCCTTGATGACACAAATTAAGGATATCCCATGAAAGTCACAAGCCATGTTGCAAAGCCACACTGAAATTTATCTGAATGGATGCTTTTTATATGAAAGAGAAAAACTACTGGATTCTAAATTCACTGTGAAGGAGAAAAGCATCTCATCACAGGATAACCAAGTTAAATTGGAAGAAGAAACAGCTTTCGAAACACAGGAAAAACTAATTCCTTCCTATTTTTTCTCCCTCGGCGCTGTTACAGTTTCTCTTCTAATGTATCTTGTGTTCTTTCTTGTTTGGAACATTTTAAAGCCAGTATCTGGCATACCTGTAGATGGAAAACATTTAATTTGTAAAGTGAAAAATCCAGCCTTGATGCAATTGAACCCAGCAGCAGAAGTTGATATAATTCCCAATGAAGACAAATGGAGTTCAACCCTGGGCTTATTCTGGTGCTTTAGGCTCTACTCCTCACCATTTCCAGCAGCACACTCAGCCCAGCAGGACCCATCTCTCCCATGGCTGAGCCCCGACTACTGCATGCAGACAGCAGTGTCAGATTTGCTGACAGAAATCTTCCTCCAACCTCTGTGCTGGCCAACGTAACACGAGGTTTTCTAAAATAAATAAGCTATTCTACTATAATTTTATGAGTATCTTCACACATGAAAATATCATTGCCCTCTTGACCTCTGTGGCATATCATAAATGTAAGTTTTGCCCTTTAAGCAACCTTTTACTGTTTTTCTTCTCTTCCCTTTCTGTACTCCCTTGTCAGTTTAGCAGGGACTTGATTTACCTTCTCTTTTCCATTCAATATTTGTCTTTCTTCCCACTTCACAAGTGTCACAGCATCTACAGTTCATTGTATTTGATCAAGTTAGATCACATATACATAGTGAAGTCCCTGAAACACACAGGCACTGCAAGATGAATTAAGGAGGTCACACAAGCTCTTAAAATCACATTTTATGAAACCAGCAGAAAAGCCAGTGGTAATAAAAGGCAGTCAAACCACAGATTCTGCAGAAAGGGACTGCTATGAGGCAGCAGGCTGACCACTGTTTATTGCCTGCCAGCTAAACAAAATGGGATGCAACTTATTATTTGCTGGCTTTTCTGGCAGTCTGATAAGATGCAGTTCACATTTCAAGTGGTGAGGCTGTGATCTCCTTCAACTGTAGCATTCCCTTTGCACTCACTGAATCTGTCCCTCTCTGCCTCACTCCAAACACTCACATGCTAATGGGAAAATGTTGAGGGCCAATTTCCATATGGGTATCTAGAAACTTCCTGCTGATGTTGAGAATAACACTCTTTTCAGCAAATTACCAGATCCTTTCCATACCCCAGGTAAAAATTGAGGAGTGTTATCCCTTGTCTGACTTGTTCTAGTTAATGCCAGAAAGTAAAACCTTTTTTCCTTGTTAAGAGAACAGGGAACCAGCAAGTGCCCCAGCATACAAATGTGTCAAAACCAAACGCACATTTCTGGCAGAAAGTGCTGCCCTGGGGGCGGAGGTTGCTTCCCATGGTGACTACAGCACCTGCTATGTCTGGAGTATGTGAACAGTAAATGTGAACATTTCCTAAGATTTAGTTCAAGCTCCAGACATCACAAAGTAGACCCAAGTCACTGCACTTTGTGCAAGAAAGAAGGATAGTCAGGGTTTATAGAGATGTAAAAGCAGATTGTTAGGAGCAATTTTTCCCTGGTATAATTAGAGGCGGTGTCCATTTATATGCACATGCATTTGTGCTTGTGTTTGCAAAGTGGTGCAAGTGCAGAAAGCTGGACTTGCCTCTCCTCAGCCCTAAACAGGCAAAGGTTTGGAAGTCCAAAAACTGCAAGTCTCCAAAGTAGCAGGGGACCTCAGAGGACACAGGGCCTCTGGGGCTGGAGAGCCTTGCTTCCCTGCCTCTACATCACCACAGCTTTTCTTCAGGAGATGGAGTGGGGCCAGACTGTGGCCAGCCAGGCATACTTAACTTATTGTTGAACTAGCAGTACAACAGTCATCACAACCAAATAATGACAGGGTTTGAGACCAAAAGACCAAAATCTCTTTGCACAAAAATGAATACTTAGCAACAAACACTGCACTCATATTTAATGGGAAGTTTACCCCATATTTAAAGAACAAACTCTATACCAAAATTCCATACACTTAGAAATGGCCGACAAAATGTAACTGTTCTCCCAAGGCACAAATCAGAACTCCCAAACGTAACAAAATGAGCCAAGATGGAATTGACAGCTACTCATGGAGAATGCAATCCTCCTCACAAAATTCAACAGAGAGAGGAAATTTAGCTCTTAGGAATAGGTGCTATTTATCATTTGTTTGTAGTTCCCCAGATGATCAACTCCCAGCTGTACACGAACTAAACATGAGGGGATTAACTCAGCCATGCTATGAAGTAATCAGTCTGTTTGGTCTTTGAGCTGCCTCTCACATGCCTCTCACATAATCACAATTCCTTAGAAACACATGGTATTATTTCACTATTGCACCAACAAAGTCTAAAAATGGTAGTTAAGCCAAACATTGGATGGACTGTGAAAAAACCCTCTTGAATAACAAACACTATTCTATTTGGTAAGGAACTGACTAAAAACTGTTTAATAGCATCCTATTAGAGACCACAAGGATCTCTAGCATCACTAGTCATATATATACAAGTTAATGATATCTTAATGTGCTGCTCACAACACAAAGAAATTTCTTAGGCTGAATTCCCACAGACTGAAATAGTCAACATTGCTATAGACTACTTGTATGATGGAGAATTAGCCTAGCCAGTGGGAAAATATCCTAGTTTCCTCGTGTTCATCTGCTTTCACTGAGATACTGGCTGGTTTTCTAGAAGGTCAAATGCTTCAGCCAGCGTTGCATTTGATATACATTTCCTACTGTGATAATATAATATATTCACAGCGATTTAGAGGAATTGTAAACACAGAACTTCAGTTTTCTGCCATTTACAGGTGACACCAACTTGCATGGGATGAAAATATCAGCAGACAGTGCAGGTTTACAAAACTTTGGGCCACTGCATGTAGGTTGAATCTGGCTGTACATTTGTACACAGAGACCCCAACCAGGCACCTTATGGCTCCATCCTCTGACACCAGGACAGACACTTCAATTTAGCTCCTGATACATCATAGCAAACCCATGGCCATCTCAATCATAGTCTCCAATGCTAGTGAAAAATAAAACAAAAGAGCCACAGAGGCCAAGAACAATCCCATTTCAATTTCTTCCATGTGTAAGTACGAGCTGCTGCAGCGGGGAGGTATTAGGATTTTCTGCAGAAAAATAGCTGCTAAAATGTCTGTTGCTTCCCATTCTGGATTTATACCTGTAAATACAGGCTTGGGTTTTATTTGTTTGTTTGCTTTTCTTATAGGTGCTGCTACTCTGTCATGCACTGACAGCCTTGCTCAAAAAGTTAATTAAATGTTTAATATATATTACAGCTTCTTTCCATTAGTATTCATTTGTAAAAGCCTGGGTCAACTCACCCATTAAGTTCAGCTATGTATAATTTGTTCTTAATGTATGCTCATTATTTGCTTTGAAAATATGAAAGATATTTCTACACAAGCCTTTTATCCAGTATCTTTTCAAGCATAGCCAAATAGGCAGTACAAATAGCACCGGTTCTATTTTTGAATCTTTGCATCATAAGGGTTAGGGTTCCAGGCACCTGCGTTGCTACAATGCAACCTGAAAACCCGTACAGCAGCAGATCACTCGAAAGCATACTTTTCACCCTGAGCTGTCAAATGTGTGCCAAGCGTTGCTTCAAAAATAATTCCTGAGGCAAGATGACTTGTGTCTTTGTACTTCTTGCTCCCAACCCAGTAATATTTTGTTGAACAATGATAAATATTAAATACCTTAATTAATATTTTGCTATAAAATTACAGGCAGTTATTTCAAGAATAAAATAATTTAGTAATTATAATAATTTACAATTTAAAGTATATATAATTTCTATTTTGAGAATATAAATGAAACCAGACAGAAACATTATACCGGGGAAGAAAAGTATTTCTTCTCACCTATCTTATGCTCTATCTGAATTCAATAATTCCCTAGCAGTGAACATTGGCTAACAGTCCTTTGCCAAGAATAAATCAATGAATCTCCTTAATTAACTAGTAATGCCCATGGTAATTTAAGGCTTCTACATCTGCATATTTTAGACAGAGACAGCCAAAGATTAATGTTCTTGTCCTTACCAGCAACCTCATTCAGAAAAAGAGCAAGGTGCATGCTAAACTGAATTTCTCCATCTCCTCATTCACTTCACTACCACTAGGTGGTCGAGGCAGTCCTGCCATAATTTTTTAGACCACATTTGTAGAATTCATGAGTCCTCTGCTTTTATAGAACAAACATCAACCACGTAATATGAATGATGGACCCAGAAGCAGTATTCTTTTATGAATCCCAAGCTTCCGTCCTTGCCAAGGAAGTTCAGGACAATCAATACACAAAGCTTAGTGTGATTTTAGTTATTACTTTGGACACCAAAGATACAAGAATGAAGAGTGAATTAGTCAGCTTTTTTTTCTTTTTTTTTTTTTTTAAGAGAAGGGGCTGTTGATTTTTAATCTTGGATAAGAACAATTTTATGGTGTGAATATACCAACCCTTCCCTTTGCACCTGTCTGAAGTGTTAATTAAAAAACCATTGCTCTGGTAGGTGCAGAAATAACAAGTTTCAAACTGTCAGTTAAAAGGATGATAAAAAACCCTTAGAAATTAAGCAGATAGCTACAAATACTTCTTGGAACTTCTCTTTTACCTATAAATTTCCAATAAGTTCAGTAGTCATAGAGGTACCACAATGACCTTCTCGAATTTTAAAGCTCTTCTTGTCTGGAAGACAAGAGTAACTGAAATAGCCCTATCCAGCTGAATTTCTCGAGCAGAAGAAAACCCAAACATCTTTTCTAACAGCTGTTCCTGAACTTCTGTGAATCCTTTGCACATATTTTGTGTTTGTTTTGTTTTTTTTTCACTCCTGAATGTATAAAAATTCAGTAGGTAGGCAAAATTAATTCAGAATAAAAGGACATCTTTCTATTTTAAGCAATAAGGAGGTACACACACTAATGTCTTCTTAAAGGGTGATGCTCCTGGGTTTTTATCTAGAATATGGGTTTAGAAGAGGGCTTACAAGATGAATGAATGAATGAATGCCCAGCAGCTCTTCCAAAAATACTTCAGGCTGAGGTGGCTAAACTGGGACATACTCATGTGTTGACAAGGCTACTGGGAGACCATGGCCTGTTTCAAGCTACACCTAACGTAGCACATGGGGTGAGATGTGGAAGGGTGTTTGTGAGAAAACCAAAGTTGGCTGGAGGGGAGCAGGATGTTCCAGGGTCTCTTCTCTCTGCACTGTAAAAGTCTCGCTTCCTACTGGAGGAGCTTTTTTCCAGCTGCTTTGTTTGCTCTGTGATTACATGTGTGAGCAACCAGAATTTATGAGTTCACACGGGTCAAGTGAAAGGCTAAAATTTTTCATACCAAGAAAATGACAGGAGAGGGAGTCAAGTGAAAGGTCAAGTCAAAGGCTGTGAGAAGTTAAATAGAGATGAGTCAATAGCTCACATGTGGACATATCCCAATAACAAAATGCTTCTACACTGTAATATCCTCGCTAAATTTTTCAGTTCCCTGACTGTAACATTTTAGACCCATTAACATGATTCCTCTAATAGTGCAGAGACATGCTTTGTATGCAGGGGTGCCTCTGGAGATACGATAACTGGAGGAATATTCCTCTCTATCAGGAGAACTGTCAGAGGAAATTACACTAACACATGTGCACAGAGCTCCTCCAGAAGAGGAAGGCTGCTCCCATATGGGGAGATGAATGGAACCTCAAGGATGTTGTAGGCTTTGGTTATTCCCTTTTGTTTCTTGCTTGAAGCACTTTTAGATCGTGTTAGGAGATTTTAAGCACTAGAAGTAAATGAGAGCTTCCATTCACTTTTCTGGTAATTTAATGTTTGGCAAACTGGAAAATATATAGATTAATAGATCTGCCAGGCTCAGAAACATCTGGTTTAGCAAATTAATAAGTCTGCATGAAAAAGAGGAAAAACTACAATGCCATGACAAGCTTTTCTTCCCTAGCAGGTTACATACACATTAGCTGAGTGTTCTGTCCTTCCTCTCCAGTGGGGGTTTAGGAGCTCAGCAATGCAAATAAGAGGATTTCTATTGACATCAGTGATTTCTGTGGTCTTTGAATAGATGCTAAGGATTGTACTCTGCTCTAGTGAACTTCTAGGGGAATTTTCCATTGATTCTAATGATAGTTCTGTCATTCTACAGCTAAAAAGGAGGTTAAAAAACATATGGGAAGCAGAAATTCTCTGAGAGAAGGTGTGATGCATAAGTCTGGATGAATAAATTGTCCTGATGTTGCCCCAAGCAGATCCAAACAGCTTTAGAAAATTCTGTTTCTTTTGAAGTTAAGACAGAAACAGTCCACCAGTGCCTGTTATATTTGTGTTTGCAACACATGCCTGGAAAAGGGGTGAGCAAAATCCAGAAGGACTGCAATTGTTTTCCTGTTGAACTTTCACAGGTGGACTGACAAAGGCTAGTACAGAGGAAACTGGAAGGACCCTGGAAAATATCATTGTGAAGAACTGCAGACCTGCCATGTCTCTTACACAAATGCACTTTCCTCATGCTGGTGGGATGCCAATTTCCATCCCACCTCTGGGTCACTAGCTCCTCTGTCTCGAATGTTTTCAGGGTAGCTGCCTCTCAGTCTGTGGCCAGCTCTGCCAGGCAGGCAGGGCAGCAGCTGCTGGTTGCACTGAGGCAGGAGCTCCAAGGGGTGCCCAGCCCAGACGTGTTCCCACCACGGCCCTGCTGTAGAGGTGTCTCTGCTGTCACTTAATCCACTGCTACACAGTTATGCACAAAGAGAACAAGGGCAAAAAGTCTGAGGCGGGATCAAACCCAGGACCTTCCCTTTCCAAGCTCCAGTGCAACTGCAGCAGGCATCCCTGAGAAGGCTGTGTCTGTCATTGCAGAGAAGATGCAAGAGGGGCATTACCTGGGCCTCAGACTGGCAGAGAGGGACAATTTGCAACCCATTGTCATCCTCTAAAACACTTAATAAGATGCTTTTGTGTATGATACAAATGTTTTTTGCATCACAGACAGTACATCTCTCCAACTATTCTTTGGAATTGTTGGCATGTTTAAATATTTATTATAAACTAATATGACTTTTCAATGAGATAAACAGAGAATTTATCTCGTAAACAGACAAGAAGACAGTTACTCAAGCACCTACAAGAGCCACTAAAGGTTCAAGGTCTGTAAAGTGATCCTCTTCTCCTGCTTGTAAGCTTGCAGGTGGTGGGGAGTCAGCGGTTTGCCTCTCCGGGAGCAGGAGCGGGTCTGTTCTGTTCACATCCCACCACCTCCAGTTAAATTTCCAAACTACCAGAAATATTGGGAATTACTCTGTTTATCACCGGTGACCGAAAATTACTGTTAGAAAAAAAAAAAGGATGTCTTTAGTGACCTCGTAGAAAAAAAAAGAGATAAATCTGATGGGTGGGTTAAGCCTGCACTGTGCAGAGATAGCCTACGGCAGTGACTGCACTTTATCAGCCTCCACTGACTCAGTATGTTTATTCTTTTTATCTTTTTGTTTTATGGTTGCTGAGGTATTTGTTTATAACAGCAGCATTTTTATATCAAAATGTTAATTTTCATATGTAGGGTCTGAGCTTTAAACTACATAAAAATAAAGAAAGGAGAAAGCACCCCGAGAAAGACAAGCACAAGGGATTCACGGAGGTCAACAGACTGCAACTGTACAATGATTAACCATGTCCAAAGTGCCCAGGAAAGCAAAGTAGGGCCTCTGTGCCCACACAGACAAATGACTACAGGGGCAAGGTTGAGGCACGATATCCACATTTTATGATCCAAATGGAAAACAAGCCAGACTGAATTTTAGAGATATAGAGGGAGATGCAACAACATAATTTAAAACACAAGAAAAATAAACTTTATTGGGTCACATAAATATCAAAGTAGATTGATTGCTGGGGAACTAGAATATTAACAAGCCAAGCAAGTTCACTGTCTGCTCTAAACAGACATAATGACAGGTCAGCATGCAAATTCTTTCTATTATTTATAAAGTCCCAGACAGTTATAGGATATTGCATACTGCATAGAATATTAGCAAAGTCATGGTCATGCAGAAAGAATGAAGAAAAATTACCCTCTAGATTTTAACTCTGCTTGAAACCTTCAGAGGAGACCTGAGAAGTGACAACAGAGCATTATCAGTTCGACACAATGTGACCACACACACTCCAGCTCACCACCTAAGTTAGATTGTGTTCAAAGTCTTTAACCCAGCCAATTATCCCATTATGAACCTATGGAGGAGTGAATGATGGAATAATGACTCCAAGATTTGGGCTATGCAGTGGGAGGATGGGTAACTGAAAAACAGCAATCAAAACTTCCAAAAAATGTACAGAACCATAAGGCCTTTGTTGGGACTTTTTTTCTTCAGCTGTTGGTTATTTCTGGTACCATGCAATTTTCAAAAAACAGTGTGAAGAAAAAAAAAGTTGTAGCAACATTCCTAGAAAGTTCAAAGAGCTTAGAAGAATTAGAACATTAGAAGCAATTTCATGGGAGACTGTGTATCAGTCTTGGACTGAATCAATGAATGTATAACAATCCCATGTGTTTTTTCTTGTCTCTTATGAAGATAGCTCTGTATATCTTAATAGTCTGAGACTTTCCAGTGACTAAAAGTCATTAATAAAGGAAGAATAGCATAGATTTTTTTTTGTGCTTATCAAAGCTACTACCAGCATTTCCATTCTGGCAGGTGAGAAAATGTTGAAAGATAAATAATTAAATTAATCTATTAATTTATGTATTATGTATGGGAGGTAGCATTATAATGGCATTCACATTTCCCACCAGGATAGAGCCTCTGCAGTTTACATTGCAAGTACACTTTTTTTCCTTGCAGTCATAATTTATCTCTGACTAATGGGGACAGAATGAGCCTTCTGACTAATGGGGACAGAATCCTTATTCCCTTCCCTGCTGTCACCACTCAGCCTTGGAAGGACTGGCACTGCTCTGCTACCCTCACTGCCCAAATAATCCAGCTGTTTACCCAGACCTCGTGTTCTTGTGGTACACATGGGAAAGGCCCTTACGTGAGACTCAAAGTGCTTTAAACCCTGCTCAGCTTGCACAGTGCTGCTGGAGTTCAAGCTACATCATGGTAACTTTGAAGCAAACCAAAAGCAAATACCACAAAAGCCTGAAAACAAGAAAAACCCTCCTATTCCTTTTAAATCACTCAGGAAATAAATCTCAAAATAATTTTCCTTTTCTTCCTGGAAACCCTGAGATCCTTTTTTAAAATCTCTTTACTAAAAGTGACCTAAAAAGCTGGGCAATGTGCTTATAGGATGATATCACCATAATTCCTTTCAAGTATGGTGCTGACGGCACGTGCCCAGCAACCCTTCTGGACAGACCTCTCGCACAGTTTCCTGTGATGGACAGGGAATGCACCAACCTAACTGCCTCCTCTGCTATGTCACCAACTCATAATTCCTCAGTGTTGAGAACTTGATGCCAAGTAAAATACAGTATGATGAAAGTCTTATTATCTTTCCAGTAGTAAAAAAAGCCTGAGAAGGAAAAAGTTAAAATGGGGGTTTCACGAAAACAAAACTTCCACCTCAAACATATAAATTTTGGTTTATTTAATGAAAGTGGGGCAAAACAAGGGTGGTGGAAGACAGGAGAACTTTAAAGATAATGCTTCTTCCAGTGGAAAAAACCTAGAGGGAGAAATAAAAAATAGTAATTTTATATATATATATATATATATGTATGTATATATATATATTATA
>VZRQ01018919.1:0-18768 GCA_013397975.1 Machaerirhynchus nigripectus | reverse complement strand
TATATATATCTATATTACATCAACAGAATATTTTCCAGAATAAGCTTCCAGAATAAACTTCCAGGTCTAATTAGGAAGGATCTCCTGCCCTTGATGCTAGGAAGGGCAGTCAATATCCTGCTGGTAGAGAGCTCCTGAAGTCACAAGGGCAGCAATAACAGCAACAACATTAGGGTCCCACAAAGCAGTAGGAGCCAGCATTCATTGATTTTGGGAGCAATAAGGCTCATTGATTTTGCTGCTTGACACAACTAAAAGCAAAAGAAAAATCCTCTTCAAGGAAGATATGTCATGTGTATTTCCTGAATACATTAACAAAAGAGGCCCTTTAGAAGCATACTAAAATTCTACAAAAGCCAGAGGAAATCTGACATGTTTTGAGTGTGGTGCTGAAGTATCTGAGACATAACCACAGATGAGTGGCAGCCTCTCAGGATACTTCTCACCATGATCACACCTTCCACTACTTTCTTTCTCAGGTGGTTTCAGTGCCTCTACTTGGTGTTGGGAAATCATCATCACACAATCTTCTGGATTATCTGTACTTCATCTAATAAAAAGTAGTTCAAGAACAATATCAGATCCTGTACTGGCTGTGAAAGAAAGCACTTGAAAATCTCCTCTAGGAGGAAGAGCATAAGAGCATTTTCACTGACATTAAAAGAATGTACCAGTGCCATACTACCACCTTTCTTCTCTTTGCCTATCAATCTGCAACTCCTTTTCTCCTAGAGGTAATGTAATCTGACTGAAAACCAAATAAGCAAGTACATTTCATTGTTCTCCTTACCCCACTGAGATAGTGTCTTGGGGTGACTTGATGATGTTGTATCCCATATTGCCGTCCCTATCCCCAGGCATGATTCTTGTGCCTTTCTGTGCCTTTAAAACCGGGTGTGAGAGAAAGGAAAAAAAAAAAAGCCAGATGAACTTTTCAAAGTAGCTCTGTGCTGCAAAGTCACTAATGCTCTGTGTTTTCCTGCTGTGGCGAGAGGAGCGGAGGAAGCACCCTTCCTGCTTTTTCCCAGCTCTTAGGGTTTTTTTGTCGGAAGACAGAGATGGAGAGTTAAACTCCTTTGTTTCCCTGGGACTTTGGCTTCTTCTTCTTTTCTTCTGAAACTGTGCAACAACACCAAAACATCATCTGNGGGGGGGGGAGTGGCTGTAACCTGCCTTCTAAGAGAAGACACTCAAATTCAGTTGTTCCTTTGAATTTTGTGTCAAACAGGGACAGATAGCATAGATTGTAGTTTGCAGAGTAAAGCATTTCTTGGGTATTATATACTACTTCTTGATTTACTAGCTAAAAATCTTAAAATATTAACAGAATTAACAAATTACTGTGTTCAGTACTCTTGGCAGTTACAGATTGTTGACATTTTCCCTCTTAAAAAAGAAAGAAAAAAGTAATTAAAAGAAATTATGTGTCTTGTTCAAAGGCACTCAGGTCTATTCTTAAATAGGAATTGAACAACAGCCCTTTGAATAATGGAGGGAAATAACAAAATATTGTTTCTGGTTGACCAATGAATATAATTTTGATTAGCTGACAATTTTAAAACACAACCAATGCAAAGGAAATATTTTGCCCTACCCAAACCACTGCATTTTTGATGTTTGTACTTTCCAGTGCATGTCAGCATTTTTCAGCAGTTACTTTGAAAGTATGAATTATTTCCTAACAATGTAATTCAAGCATTTAATTTAGCAAATATGTTTAAAAAATATTTGGGCTGTTCAAATCAAAACAATTTGCAAAAGTGTAGATTTTGAAAACATTTCACATGACCCAAATCTGAATACCTGAATAAAAAGTGTCTAGTTATGTTCACTCTACACAGTCCTGTTCACTACATTGTCCTTTTCACTTATTTCAGGAGTGAATCTAAAAAGACTGAAAATCAGATGAACCAGAATAAGATTGTTTTCTCTGTTTAAAAGCTACATTGCAGAATGAAAGGATCATAATTAAGGACTGTCAATTATCATTATTATTTCTCCAGAACAGAGAAAAAAGAGCCTTGCCTTTTCACTTGATAATGTGACCACAAAAGAGAAAATTCTGAGATAATTTTCTTAAGAGTTTTCCAACATTATTTGGTCACCTTAGAAGCTGAAAATAACCTTTTGTAATAACACTGCAAAAGAACTTAGAGCTATCTCAGTAGTAGTTTTATAACCAAAGTGGGTTACTCTGTTTTACAGGTTTTAGCCTAAGAATTTAGAAGCCTGTTATATTTTCACGTACATCTTACCAAGCCTTAATCTGCTTGACATAGCTACACAACATAAAAATTAGTAAATACTATCCATAGAGTGCCAGATACAAAACAAAAGTCTATTTAGCAAAGGCATGTATGAATTAGAATTATTCAGTCCAATTTCAGTTATTCTACTTCTGAAATGGTTGGACATACTGGTCAGGACATGTGAAATTAGCCAATCATGCAGAAGACTAAGACACAGATTGGAAAATAAAACGTTAAAGCTGGAAAGACTTATCAAAGTTGTCTGTGTCTTATTCTGTAACAGATCAGCACTGGAAATAAACAGTCACACTGGTCAGTGTAGAAAAGACTTCCAAATAGTAACCTGGCATTAAAAACTTGAAACTTAACAATCTTCAGAAAACCTTCTCCTAAAGCAAGAAAAATACTCTCAACATCCTTTCAAGCCTCAAGGTCATGGGTGGAAAAAACTCCACAAGTTTGGAGGTTCACAGGCATGAATGTCTAGCACAATCAAGTTAGCATTCAAGTGCCAAAATCCTACCATGTCTAAGTTTGTGGTTACTGGATGGGATTGTGCAGCATTAATATTTGACAGAAAACACTCGCCTTATTATTACTTGTAGCTACAAATGAAAAAAGGCAGAATCTATACAGCAGCACTGGGTAGGAGTGTGAAGTAAGACAGGAATCCCAACTGTAAGGTAGAATGGATTTTCATCAAAGATCACAAGGCTGAAATATAAAGGACTATAGCTCACCCTGCACCCCAAGTGCAAATGTCCATGATTGGATATGAAACTGGGAAAGGGTACAAGAAGCCCTCCCCCACTCAAACTTTTCATAGCAGGGATAAAAATGCTCTGAACTGAAAGAGGAAATACATCACAATGCTACCAACTCACTGATGAGTAGGGGGAAACATTTCCTAAACTCATCTAAAGCTGGCACTGGCCAGAAGAGAAATCCTAAAATGACATGGGCTCAAAGACTATTCATCAGCAAGCCTCACACATCTACCATGACACTAACGTGTCTGCTCAAAGGATGCTCCATGTTCCTCATCTTCAGTATGTGCAGTGCAAAACCAAAACCGGAGTCCTACAGACCCAGGCTTACCAGCTTCCCAAAACAGCACATGATTTATCACAAATGTTTAAGATTAAATAGGTCCAAGGGAGAACTGTTCTTAATACCTGACATGTGCCCCTCCAACATTTCTCCCAGGACTCTACACACCTTGCCTTTGGCACAGGCATTCCAATTTAGGATCTGAGCTAGCACTGAGTAGGGGGCCACAGGAGCAAGCACTTGCTGCGGCTACTAAATGTGTGAACTGACACATTGCCTCTGTGTGCCTTACAGGTCTGAAAAACCCTATGCCCTCCCAACATTGCTCCTACCTTTAAACTGTGCATTTCACAGACTTTAGAATGACTGAGCTGGATGACTGACCTTCCACTGTCCTCAAGTCATTAATAGGAATAAAAGAAAATCCAAATACTGGCTGTGAGAGTGGCTGAGATGCAAGGAAAGAGCGGTAGTTACCTGCCAGTTTCTTACAGACGGCTTTGGAAGCGAAAGCTCTTGGTATAAACAGCTGGTGAGAGATTATCTATAAATACAACACATTTGCACTCTAAATAAGACAATACTAGAGCCAAATTTGTGTTCCTGTGTTAGAGGAATGAGATGTATGCCTTCACCTACCGGAGATGAGGGGGTGGGCACACTTCTAATGTGAATATATGCACAAACGAGCAGCTTTTCAGGTCGCCTTTGGTGTTGTGTTTCCTTCTTTCTTCAGCCTTGAAGATGCAATATACACTCAATGCAAATTACAGAAAAAATGTACCATTAGGAGCCACAGATTTCCAAAACCACTTTGGCAAGGGAAACAGTTTTCTAAATTATAGAGATAGGCTGTGATCTGTATTTGCATAAAAACATGAAAATGTCTACTGTGTGATTCAAATACTTCTAGCACTTTAGCATAATTACTGTGCCTGCTTAAAAATCACCCACGGAGAAATGGATGAGGCCTTAAAATATAGCACAATACAAAATGCATCTTATGAACTGTACATCTTTTAAAGTGCTCTTGAAACCCAAGAGGTGGCATGATTTAAGGTATATTCTCAATTTCTTCTATATTATAGACTACACCTTCAACCCCAAATGGTAGGATGTCACCAGCCCTCAAACTTTATGAAGTTCATGACCAAGTAGATTTTATACCGTGCATCTGCATTAGAGTTTTCATTCTGTTCAGGAATGCAATTTTGAAACAGATCTCCTGGTCACTGAATGAACCTTGGTTCACATTATAGTCTCAAAGTACATGGACCATCTGACACACTCCAGGAGTGTCTGCACTGTACTCCAAACTCTTAGTGGATGAACATGCCCACTGGACCAGACTACAGTTTTATTCCTTTAAAATCCCTGGAATTTTTGTAGTATGGATATTGTGTCTAATACCAGTAGCTTTACTCTACTAATCCCACTCCCACTGGTTTCACTACTTGCTGATGTAAACACAGTGTAGAGCTGTGCAGATGTTAGATTAGACCCTTAATTCCCAAAGGAAAATAATGATCTATAGGAAAACAGGATTCATCTTCACAGAGAGAAGGTAGCCTTAAGCAAGATCTGACCTGGTGTGCTTTACTTGGCCCTCCAACCTTCATGACATAATGTTATCACTTCCTGTGCTTTTTCTCCAGTAGTGGCTGTGTTCTACCAAGAGAATAAATGGCCAGAATGTGAGATGTTTTTGGAAACCAGGACCAGGTGCACTTGTGGAATTGGAAACTCAGACAGATGAAATTTTAAGATAATATATTCCCATCTTTTTTCTCAGTATATGGAAACTGGACCACCCATTGCCGTTCTCACGAAGAGATTAAAAAAATGTTTTTTGCTCCCAAATCCTTACATTCATATCTTTTACTATATTCATAATTTAAATGTTCTTCTCTTCTCTGTGCTGCAAGCTGTAGTGCAGAACCCAAAAGCAGGAAACAAAGGTCTCATTTCTTCAAAGATATAGGGAAACTCATAGGAAGTTGATTTACTCCAGGCTAAGATAATGTACAGTTAAAAAAAAGATTAAATGAAAATGGTTCCAGCTTTGGCTGTGATCATAATACATGCATCTGGAAAGCAATTACTGGGAAATAAAAAATTACAATAGCATAGGCAGCAGATTTTTTCTAACTGTATGTATAGACAGCAAAAATGTTATCAAAAACATACATCTGCATTCAGCAACTTTCATTTCTCCAAATAAAGGGAAGCAAGGTAGTTGTTGGTCGAACAGTGACTGCAGTGTTCTAACTTGATATTAAAAAAAAATCACCCACATACATCATTCTGTAAAAACAACAATAAGTGATAAAATAAATGACAGTACAGGTACAGGGACTAAGACAGAAAAGCTCCAGTCACCAACCAAAACTGAATGTTGCAAAAAGGATGATACAGAGTGTAGTTTATAATCCCAGGAAGAGATCAACTTCTCAGTACAGGTCAGACAGTGTAGTTTGGCATTAAGAAGCATGGAACTAAGTCAGATGAAAACATAAAATTAATGTATTCACAGGTGAAAAGGAAAAGAAATTAAATTTTCCCTAGGAAGTTTCTCCCATTGCTTTACTACTGAGAGAGAAGAACAAGCTCAAATCATAGCCAGTGATGGCTATGAAGGTTTTTCTTTAAGCCAGAGTAGGGAAATGTAATACAACAGAAATAAAATCACGCTTCCCAAGTGGTCCAACAGTCCTTATCCTGTCCTGTCTAGAACAGAAGAAGAAGCAAGGAGGGCAAGTGCAGGCAGGAGGGAAGGCTCAGGAGAAGATTGTAGAAGAGATGCTGGTGTAGGAAGGAGGCACTGTAAGAAGGTGTTTAAAGTGCTGGCTCGGGTCACTAGCTGTGATCTGCGGCCAGCAAACCCACACCTCTCTTGAGCAAGTCACTCAGCCACCTTCTCCACCACCTCAGTCTTCTCTCTGGCCAGGCTTCCCCCAGCATGATACTACAGGGAGCATGGCCTGATTCCTGGCCAGCCTTCCCCTTCAGCAGCCTCAAATGTCCCTGTCATCAGTTTCTGTGTGGGGTCTGGGAGGCAAAGACTGAAATCGATTTTTTAAGAACAGTGGCTGCCCTGTTCCTGCTTCAGTCAGTGTCACTGCAGTTTGGTGGGATGAGTCAAAGGGAGCCTCCGCATCCTCAGCTCACTCTTCTCTAAGCTCTCCAAGATGTGGCACCCGGATTAGAAGTTCTGCTCCTTTCACTTCTCATTTTGAACAAAGAGAAAGAACTAGCCCACAGGGATATTGACAATACTGTAACTTGGCCAAATGGATTACAGGAAAAGGCCAGATATTGACCACCTCTCCTTTCTCTGAGATGAAGCCCATACTAATTTCTTGCTATCTCTTTCTTTGTATGCTTTACTGAGTTGTTATATACAAAAAGCAATATATAAGACTAACAGTTTAAAATAAATTATAACAATTAAAGCAAACATTTTCTGAACTTTCCTAATAGAAATGGTGATATATGGCCTATTTTGCAAAGAACCTTTAATATTAAGACTTTCTCACCAGATTATATCAAGCAGACATTATCAAATTCATTGTATTAATCTAAGTAATAACGGCATCTACCTAAGTTTCCATGTTGTTATTTATCCTGCTACAAAGAACTTTTTAACTTTTATCTTGCATCTTTGAAATTACAGATTATTTTAATAGATATTTTAATATTTAATATAGCAAATAATAATTTCATTTTCCTTTGTAATACTGACATTATTATTTCCTCATAAAATAATGTTGTTCATTCAGTGGTTACTTGCTTGTGAGCAGAAAATGTGAACCTCAACTCCAACTACTGCATGAATGACAGTTCAATCTATTTAAAAGGTCTGAGCATTGCCAGACTTTTCGACAAATGAATTTGAGTAAGAGTGAATTAAACTTTCAAGAAACATTTACAATGCAGTTCTTACTACATTAGAATTCCCATATTTTATTTCCTATTAGACAGTCAGTGAGAAATTGAACAAAAATCAATAATATGATCCTAAGTACAAAGCGGAAACATAAATTGACACCCTGGTATATGGCAGTTTGACACGTGAGCATTGTGCAACTTTGGACACAAGATGTTTAAGAGCTATTCAGATATTAGGCCTGTCAATCAAGCTACTTCGACAAGTGACAAATTCTCAAAGTGGTAATCAACCAATATCCCAGGAAGCAATTGTTTTACTTTAGCACTTCATCTAGATAGTTGAATTTGGTTCAGGCAACAAAAGCTTTTCTTGAGTGATACCAGCACAGCTGATGGAATATTAAGCATTTACCCTTAAAAAGATTTCCTTATTTGGGAATGGCTTCATCATCAAAAGACAAAAAATTGTGAGTTGTATGAATTGCTCTATCAAATGCTTGAGGATACTGCTGAACAGAATGATGTAAATTCTGGAAAAGTGAGGGGAAAAAAGAACACAATAATACTATACAAAATTTTAGCCCCTTTTCAATCCTCAAATTTAGTTTAAAATAGCTTAAACTAGCTAGTGCACAGATCAATAGTGCAATTGCAAAAGTTCAATAGTTTAATGTAATTTCATAAATCTTTTTCAGGGGTCAGAATCTCAAAGGCATTGCAGGCCGAAGAATCAACATTCACCAATGAGCAAATTCATGACAAAACATAATGAAATTACATCAGTCAATGAATATACACTGAAAACTTCCACAGAGTACTGGAAATAATCTTGAAATAAAAATCATTAAATAATTCATTATATAAATATCATCATGTTCTTGATTACAGGGTAATGTTCTAACAGAACATGGGAAGACTTTTGATTTTTAACACATCTAAAAATGTATTCTTCTCAAATCTTATCCAAAGGAAAAATATTTCTTCAAGTGATACCAGGAATACAGAATCCATATTTGACATATCAGACATACCAGAATTTGAATATCAGAAGTAAGTTCTGATCCTGTACCACAAGGATATTGTGCCTACACGATTGTCTTAAATGTATAGATTATGTTTTGATCTCTGATGTGTTCAGTTCACAGACATGTAGAAAGTATTTGCCCCCCTTCATGTCTGCAGAGCAGCTATTTAGTGTATCTGCTGAGCATCACATCATTCCTGCAGACATCTCTGATATCTGCACATGTGCAAAGGTACAGTGGGTTTTATTGAATTAGAACCAATGTATTCCTCAAACTCAGGCTGTTAGCTATTTATCTCAGAATTCCTGTGAATCAGTTTTTCAATCAAAATCAAATGCTCTACCTTAAGCATGTAAATTTGATCTTTGGGAGGGCAATGG
The DNA here is from genome assembly GCA_013397975.1 of Machaerirhynchus nigripectus. Taxonomy (NCBI): domain Eukaryota; kingdom Metazoa; phylum Chordata; class Aves; order Passeriformes; family Dicruridae; genus Machaerirhynchus; species Machaerirhynchus nigripectus. Next base: position 10,176 of record VZRQ01018919.1, on the reverse strand, counting down.
CACAAAAAAGACTCTTTGGGGGGAAAAAGTAAAAAACTACATCTCTGTAAATACCGCCATTTTAATGAATTTACAGCTGAGATGCAGGAAAGAGTTGATGGAGAACACAAAAAGTAAAACAATGTTGCCGTGTGGTATTACTGAGGAGAAATGCTTAGCTACAATTCATGACATAAAAACGAACAATAAAGAGAGGCTTCTGATGTTTAAGGCTTAAGGTCAAACCGCTGATGACCTTATTATGTGTTTTTCTAGAGAAAAGTGTCTGTTGATAAGTATTAAAACTTCCTACCCTTTAATTGACTGAGATGTTTTATGATGGACAGTGGACAAGTAGTAAGTTATATGGGAAAGAAATGGTAAATTGACTTACAATACATGGGGTACCAGATGAACAGTTGTCCTGGCCCTAAAGCCTTATGAGGAGTAACAGTGGAGATCACAGTCTAAAGTGATCACACTGAAATGAAAAAGAAACATTGCTGGATGGTGCAAGGCACTGACCCCTGCTTCAGCTGTGGAACTCAGCTCTGTATCTTTCGATATCCTTAGCAATATAACCCAACACAGCAAACACTCTTATTCTTCTATTGCTTTGGCTGGACAAAGCATTCTCCAAGCTCTGGACCAGCCTCAGATGAGAGATACTGCAGCGGAACAAGCAGAACAGCACATCTGAGCATCTGATCCTCTAATCCAAAGCACTGCAGTGTGTGGTGGTGGAGCTGATTTGGGAGGCTCCCTGGAGCCTCATGGTGACTGAACCCCCTGGAGGAGGTTCAGGAGTATCACAGATGATGGAGTGAAGGCAGCTGAAAAGGCATGAGCACAAGGGCACTGTTGAAGCAGCAGGGAGGCTTGCATACCACTAATAGCATGAATTCATGGGACAGAAGAACTTTGAGGGGACCAAGTGAAAACAAAGTCAGGACAGAAGAATATAGTAGATTAAGGAAAGATCAGGAATGAACTACAATAAATGGTGGTACAGCAAGAACAGAAGAACTCATGGGAACTCATGGTGGGTCTGAGAAAATGGACAAGGCAGAAGAGCAGACTAAAGTGAGTTGACAGGCAAACCAGAAGACTGATTTAAAACTGCTGCTAGGAAATCTACAGTAATGTGTGCTGTAGTGTCTGGCAGCTTAGAAAAGATTGCTTAGCAATTGCATTAATAATTAATCAGTTCTGTCTCACCAACCTGCCCACCACTATCTCTGCTATAATCTGCCATCTTGAGTAGCATGGTACTAGACAGATTGAAACTGTATATACAATGCGACATAAAATCTCTGGCTGGTACTAGCACATTCTACAGCCATTTTTGTGTGGATATGGTGAATAGCCGTATCTGTTTAATGCTAGATAAAGCAATCCTTGAATGCACTTTGCAGTTTGCCTGAACTGCATTAATAATTACTCTTCAATTGTGGTTAGTCAGCCATCTGTCTAACAATTTCAAAAGCATTAACCACATCACTTTTTTTTCTGATGTGGAGTAATGTCAAATGCTCTGCTGAAGTCAAGAGATATATCCTCTTTATTCCTCTTTTCTATGAAGCTTATTATCTCATCAAAGGCAGAAATCAAGTTAGCCTGACATGATTTATTTTTATGAACCCATACTGCCTTTCTGCATTAATCTCTTTTAAAAACTTGCAGACCGTCCACTTCATTGTTTGTTCTAGTACTTCAAATACTTCTTCTGGCCTATGCCTTACAAGATTTGACATTTTATTCATCTTTTCTGCCAATAAATAGTTTTAATTGTTGTTCTGTTCCACTTCAGATAACCTGTTAATCTTCAAATTGAGTCCTGGCCATTTCTTCTACTATCCAGGTACACCAAATGGATCAAAGCCAAGTCTGAGAAATTTCTGGCCATACTTCAACTGTATCATCATAATGGAAACCTCTGACATTAGATTGTCTACCTCTGCTAGAGACAGGTCTGTTCTCTGCTGATTCCTGTACCATGCTGATAGAGAGGGTATCTTGCCATCTGACCAATGATTTCTGACTGCTAAAGGACATACTTTTCCCAGTGTTCTCATTCTGATGCCATTTAACATGGTTGAGTGAAATTCACTATGAAAAGAGAAATATAATCCAAACAAGGATGTCCAGCAAAGCTCTGTTCTCTAAAAGAGTCTGGAAGCCATGGGGTACCTGTAGCCACACCTCAACATTTCTTTCACCAAGAGCAGCACTGTCTTACTGCAATTTTCCCACACAGAGTGCCTATCTGACCATGGGAGTGCAGGGCTTCGCTTCCCATATCTTGGGTAAAGCCAGCTGCAATTTTACTATGAAGCTTAGGATTTAGCTTAGAGTTGCCAGTAATTCCTGACTTCACAGTAACTCTCAGACTTCAGGGACTGAAGCCAGGCAGCTGTGGATATTGAGGAGACAGTAAAACCTGATTTGAATACAGGATAAAATTACTGAAGAAATTCAAAAGATAAGATACAACTACATCATCCAAATCTAATGGGAACTCACATTATCAGTCATCTCTGTCATGTTATTTGTCAACATGGACAAGAGCATGGAAGGCATTTCTGGCGAGATTTATTTTTACTTGAATGACAGCTAGTTTGTCATATAAATTGATCTCTAGAGCTGTATGATGTCCAGTGCATAAAAGTCAGTGACTCATTTTAGCTGAAATATATGGCACTTTTAGTGAGACCAGTATATTAATACCAATATTTTTATTATTCAAGGAACATAGGGCAGAAGAAAAAACATCTAAGCTGACATTTCAGCATTACAGACATATGAATGTGGAACTGTGGCTGTTTGAGAGACAAGCCATAGCAAATAATCGGAGAATGCTAAATTTTGTATTAATTTCTCACTGGTGGTGGATTCAGGGCTTCAAAAATGAAATAACTGTAATACAAAGACAGATAAAATTCTGCCATCATTTCTGTGTGGGTTTAATTGTGAGATTCACTGTATCATTCTCTAGACTTCAGCATTAGAGAAAGCAAATGAGGTCACATGAATGATCATAATTATTTTTCTTCATTTTATCACCATTATGTATTTATTAAATAATTTCATAATTATGAAATTATTTAATAAATACACTAGCACTAATTACTAGTACAATTAGAGCAGTTGTGATGGTTTTAAAACTTTTAAAACTTGGTTGATGGACAAGTTGCTAACCCAACGAGTAAGCTGGTAATGCCTCTACGATTTGCATATCTAAAGGGGACGCAAGCGCGGGAATTTCCCTTCTGGGGGTGGTGGGGGAAGAGGGGGTCTCTGGGCCCTGTCCCATCCCAGGCCGACCCCCTCCTCCCCCCACCCCCAGCGCAGCCACCTGGGCAAAGCTGCTGGGAAAAGCCATCCTGGCTCCACAGGAAGCCGGGATCAGCCTTAAACAACAGCGCAGCCCAGACCGCGCAGCCGAGATAGATCTGAAGGCACCGCGACCCCCGCGGGGAGCCGGCGGGGCTTCCCCGCAGCCAGTACGGCTCGTGCCAAACCCAGAAAACACCATGCAGCCAGCAACATAAGGAGGCCGAGGCTTTCCCCAATGTGAAGCCTGAACAAGATGACTTCTTAGCTGCAACTTAACATGGTGACTCCAAGGTCAGAGAGAAAGGAAAGTGAGAGTCACGTGAGATGAAGCTAACATGGTGACTCCAAGGTCATTTGTGAAGGAAGGGAAAGAGGGCGGAAGCGCTTCCAGCACCGGCGCTTAAATTCTCCTTGCAAGCAGTGGTGAGGACTGTAATATTACAAACTTTTTTCTCTGTAATTCATCAAAGTCCATGGGGAGATGGAAAATACATGCACAGCTCATGAGAGTGCCCAGTGCCAGAGCCCACAGATGTGAAAGGCTTTTAGAGTCTGAAGAAGAGAGCCTTTGCTTTCAGGCTGGAATAGCTCACCCTTAAAAGACTAAACCCCATGTTTGTAATGACCCATGATAGCAGTGGGTGAAAACTGCAAGATTCATGGGAGGGATATTTTTCTTTCACTTCAGCAGATTTTTTCCGGGCGGACTGTTGTCTGTGAAAGTTTGAAAACCACGTTAAAGCGGAAGAAACTCTTTTCCTTTAACATACAGAAAGACTTAAGAAATGAAACACTGACCGAAGCCCATGTTTTGTTTCCCTTGCTCATTCTGGGTGAAAGAGGGACGGTACTGGAAAGGAAAAGTGTGCTGGAAGGTTGCTTTAATTTCTTATTTTTTTTTTCTTTTTACTTTTAATTCTGTTAGTAATAAATCTTCTTTATACTGTAACTGTATAAGTGTGGAACTGTTTCGCCTTGAAGTCTTTCCATTTTCCTCAATAATCCTTATTTCACTTTATGAACATGAAGTTTTAATTTTCCCCTTCTCTGCTCAATTATAGCAGAAGCAAATAAACAAATAGATTTTTGTGTGCTTGGCACTTAGCCTGCGTCAAACTACAACAGCAATATCTTTATAACATTTATTACCCAAACCCATTCATTCTATCAGTCTCATATGATAATGTTAGATATGGCAAATTCATGCATCGAATTCCAGACAAAAGTTGATTGTCGTTTGAAGAATTGTGATGCTTGTCTTTGTAACCCAATCAAAACTTTGACCTAAACCACGTCTTGTCTATCCTAGTTTCCTAAAAGCTGGGCGGTGTTACTGCACACATCTAGATGTACTCATATGTTGGAGAGACATAGCAATCATCAGTACAGTGTAACCAAACCCGTTAAGTTTTCAAGAACTAATGATTTTCAAAAAGCAAAATTTTCTGTGTTTTGTCTGAGCCATATCTGCATATATATAAAGGGTCACATCAGGTGACCTGTGGCTCCTCTCCAAATGCTACCTGTAGGGCCATCGAATGCTTTTGAAAAGGAAAGGTTACATTTAGGAACACGCCCTCTTACAATTATGCTCACCATATTATGTTAATTTAGCATTTCAGTCATGTAAACACAGCATTCAAAAATGCCATATATTAAAGCGGATTCAGTTTTCCTGTCAGACATGTTATTCCAGAGATTTTAAACATTTCTTGGTGCATACATACCCCGGCAAGGTATTTGATGTCACTGTCCACCAAGGGAGTCACTACCTTATCTGAATTTCTTGTGAGCCAAAACAATCCCATGCAACCACTGTAGTGCAACTCTGAATTCAAGCTCATAAACTGAGATAAATTCTCCAGCCAGTAATTATTAGATTTATCTTGGCAATTGCACAAATTCAGGTCAGCTCAAAGAGAACTTGCATTTGCCCAGAGTACATTTTATAAACATACTATAAAGAGGCAAAATAATTAACAGTTACTTTCCAGGGAAAGACATGTGCCTTTTCCCTCGCTGCTCCCTGATGAAAATTGTATGATGTTTCATTTTTTCCAGACTAGCCCAATTTAACAAAAAAGCAGTTTGATAGCTCAGTTTATTTAAAAGTACATTGCACTGTTAATTTTAGTGCCACAACTTGGTTCATTTCCTCATCCACTAAGTATTTAACTTCAAAAATATTCAAGCAGCATCTGTGTTCCCTCATACACTGTCTCAGATACTTAGAACAGATCAAAGGGAAAGCTATAGCTTTAAACCTAAAGCAAATTTCCAGGGTAATCTTGTTGCTCTGAAATGTATTTTTTTAAACCTATATCTTGTTGATCTTGATAGTTTTTAAACCTATATCTTGTTGAAGTGCCATCAGAAATCTCAAATTGCTGCAATATTAGATGAAGCTTTAGAAAAAAAAATCTCTGGTTCCTATATACAGCTCAAAACACAGGAATTTAAAATAAAGGTCTTTCAAGGAATGCATCTTCTGAATCTTCTACACAGTTAACAGGGGATGTCTCACACTGAAGTAAAAGCTTCAGTATAGACTGCATGAATATTTTGTGAGGAGAATCAAAAGCTCAAAAAGGGAAGTTATCAAGCATGAAAAATTAACATTCATTTATCGATTTGGGGTTACAGTCCCAAAAATGTGCAATTCAATTGAACAGAACATGTGTTTCTGTGAATAAAATAGGCAGTTACTCATATAATTTCCAGTCTGTAATTAGGAATGGTGAACAATTACAGGTCTGGAACAGAAAAGGTGACCTTAAAAACTGCAAATCCCTGATCATGCTTCTTTTCCCCCAATTTGAAACATTTGCAAATGAGAACTATAGTATGATTGTAGGTTTCTGATACAAAATTAAATTTCTAGGTGAACAAAGGGAAAAAATCTGGAATTTCCTGCAGCGTTTGTAAAAGGCAAGGGGTAAGTGACTGCATAATATCCCACTGGCTGTCAAGATACTATTTTGCAAGAATATCAATCACATTTTTTACATGTATGGCAACATTCACCCTTTCTAACATCTGGCCTTTAGAAGAATTGTATATGATATATAAAAGTTCTTTCATCCATCCATCTAAACCAGCAAGGTCCTTATGAAGTTTTGGGCATCTTAACTCTATATGAGACAGGTCTGTGTCTGTCAGAGGCACCAGAGAGGCAGGCCCTGTCTGCTACTTCCTTCTGACTATCTAGATGGTAATGAAAACTTGCAAGGACTTCCAAGTGTTCCCTCCTCATGTATCTTTTTTCTCCACGATTGTGAAAAACATGTAAAGCTTTTTTTAAAACAGGTTTTACAGTTTACTAGTTTTCATGGTATTCTAGATATTATGTTGAAAAAAAAAATAGTTGCCTTTCAGAGAGCTGCATCTTATTTGCATTAGGTGTTTTTCAGAAGCATTTTGCCTGATGAAAGCTCAGTGGTTTAGTTTGCCCGTTGTTACGTATGCATTTTGTACTTCTGAAATTTCCTCCCCATGCTGCTGTTTCTCATGTTGCTCACCATCCTCTGCTGCCTCTCGTTGCTTCTCGTAGGTCGTCATTACCCCCATCTTCACGTCAGATATTCAAGCAGGGCTTGTTCAGGGTTTCTGCTGTGCCTCAAGCTACTGAGTTCTGATCTATTAACAATGTTCCAACTAAGTGAAATACCTTGTAGAACATTTGATCTAACTGATCAAAAGTGGTTTAGAAGCTCATACCAGCATTCTACAACACTTGCCAGGTTGCATTTTTCATGAGAGATCTTGAAACATTTAGATGATATTGCAGGAAACTGAATGTATGGCCACATGTCCTCAGAGCCATAGTTCCCAATACCATCATGACAGCCTAATAATGCTCGGCTCCTCTGCAGAACCAGACTCTTTCAAAGAGACTTACTGGCTCTTAACCAGTTGGCCTGGCTCTTTAACATACATAAAACTCTGAAATTCAAAAATTTGCAATGAAAACACATTGAGAATTCATTAGGAAAAGACAAATGAATTTGACATGTGTCCAATGAAAAGATGTGGCAGTAGCATATCTAAAGAACAAGGGAGACCCTTAATGAACTACAAACTGAGAGCAGATGACACATTGCCTGACACACTTTAAACTGGCTTTCATGCACAAATTAAAGGCAGCAGATTAAATATAGGACTGCAATTTACGGGAATTTCAATATCTGTGCGAGGTGCATGATAAATGAGATAATATATGTCTGTGATACAAAGAGGGAAGGCTTGAGGGCCTTGCAGCTGAATAACAAAAAATGGGATTCGGGAAAAAGACGTCTAAAGATGAGAGGCCAAATATGACAGGGGAAATACGATGTAACACTGAAAAAAAATCCCCGTTTTCAAGAGCAGAGCTTTGAAAAAGCCTATTCTGATCATAGTAAAAATTTAAAGACTTCATACATCTTCACCAAAAGGGGAAGTACCATGTACCAAAAGGGGACAGTGACCATGTACAGGCAACCATGCAATACACAGATCAAACAGTATCAAAATGATTCAGATTTAAATCTGAAATCTGATGTCACTCCAAAGAAAGCTTTTAAGGCAGGGAAGATGAAGTGGCAAGGCAGGGATTGAATATGGCCTTCGAAGAGCGTTGTTGACAATAAGCATCCAGAAGACCTTACAGAGCCAACAGGATTAATTTATGAAGAAAGACTGAATTTGCTAACCTCATAAAGGCTAAGTGACAGCACAGTGGGAGGCTGAGATATTTCTACATATTTAACAAAGTGTAAATGCCACAGGGTAGATCCTGTGCAACCCAACATGAAGCTTGAACTGATGCAAGTGTGAAGAGGTTTTTATTAATGGCAAGTATTTTTGACCGACCTAACATTTTCACAGGAGAAAACAAAACCATTTTCACTTATTCTAATGTTTTATTTTTCTTGACAACCCTGCTACTATTACAGAAGAACATGAAATTCGTGCCGTTTCTATGTTATATGCAAATTTTACAAGCTAACATGCCTCAAACAGGCCACAGGGGTGAGCATTTTTCTCTACAGCTTTACTCAGTCCTGATCTCATGGCACATTGCAGAGGAAAAACCTAGCCTTTAGTGCACTGGATCTTTAGAGGTGAAGCATTTTTAGAAGCATTTGCTGCTGGGAGAGTGAATAGAAAAACTGCTGGAAGTATCACACTCTACAATAAATCAGTTCCTGAAAGCAGACTAGGAAGGCAGTACAGAAAAAGATGTGAATAGTCTAAATAAAACAAACCAGCTAAGACGTATTTTGACCTTTCCCTACTTCTTTGTTTTCCTTGTTCAATCTCCTTTTCTGCATCATTTATCTGTTTCTCTTTCCCAGTTTTTCTTATCTCATTTTCTTTTATTTTTCTTATTTTCTGTTTTCTCTTGACTGTTTTATGATCTTGTTCTCCATGTCTCTCTAATAGCAATTATATATTCTTACCCACCTACCTCATTAGCCATTTTGCTATATGCCCTGTGCTCTGACAACATCTCCTCTTGGAGAAATGTTTTTTATGAACAAGGATATATGAACTTGGTTTTTTGTTTGGTTTTTTTTTAATGAGTAATTCAAAGGACTGTACCAAGATTGTCACTAAATATTTCCAATTTACAAATTGGCAAACAGAAGCACAAGGAGACTTGGTTTACAGCAAGTAAAACGGGTATCTTCCGAGTAAAATTTATATGCTTTTAATTGTCTCTTTGCCTTTATTCTGTTTCAAGTTCCTCCACCTCAACAGTAGCTCTTCTTTACTCTCCATATTTTCTTTCTCCTTAAAGGCTTTTTCCCTTTCGGCCACCAGAAATATTCTATTACACATGTACACACATGCAAATATATATATAAAAATACTTATATGTTACACTGCTATATTCCCACACGTAGTTGAACAACCAGAGAACTGTGGTCAGTAAGGCATCAATCACAAGGAATAATGATGACTGAGACATGTTGGAAATCACCAGATATAAATATTTGGGGACTTGAACTATTTTTGTTCACTATTTCATACAGTGTTCATCACTAGCTCAAGACTTGAGCATTTAGCAATACCATGACACAAGTAATAAGTAGCTGTTCTATGTGTGGTATCTTTTTATGAACCTATTTGGTCCTGGCATATGTTTTTTTCCTAGTTTTCATTTAACCAATTATTTTCATCCTATGTGCTACAACACTGGTCTCTTAATTGGAATTTAAAATGTCCTACATCTAATGCCTCTTCTTTAATTTCTCATTAGCAGTTACACAGAAAAAAAGTCATGTTTCATTTGACCTAATTTTCATGGATTTTCTTCCTATTAGAATTTTTTTACCCGAAATATTAGGTCTCTGCTATCACAATTTGAAACACTTTCTTCATACACCTTCTGAATTCTAGTTGTTCTCACAAAGAAACTGTGTCACTTAGTGTCTCATTGCACATGTCAGTCACATGTCAGTGTCACATAACTCCAAGGGCTGGATCAGGGAAGTCTGTTAAATATTAATGATTATCCATTCAAACGGGAATAGCTTAAGACAATAACATGATCACTTTGTAACTGAGGTTAGATTTGTCCAACTTTGATCCCAGAGATTGAAACCCACAAGGTGTAAAATCCCTCTTAAAAGCAGACAAGTGTTTTAGCCTAGACTTGGAAAAGCAGAGTCCCCGAGATATGGGGAACTTGTACAGAAGGAAAGCACATGCAAGCAAGAACAGCTGGTGCACTCCTTCATGAGTGGAGTTCTTCGTAAGCCTAGTCAGAAGAGTAAAATAAAGCAGTAAAAAAAGCTGTGACAATGGGCAGTGGTTTTGAACTGAAACAGGGCAAATTTATGTTAGACATAGAGAAGAAATTCTTTACAATGAAGG
>VZRQ01018918.1:112175-125049 GCA_013397975.1 Machaerirhynchus nigripectus | reverse complement strand
AAAAAAAAAAAAACCACCCCAAAAATGGTCTTTGACTCAGCAAAGTAGTGTGGAATTTTATATCTGCTAAGTCAGTTTTTAAAAGAAGGGAAAATAAAAGAACAATTTTACTATATAAAGTTATAAAGGACATTAAAGAACAGAACAGTATTTAAATGTGCTTAGAATACAAAAATGGTCACATTGCTTTTCAGAAATTATATTGAAAAATCATTATCAAATTTTGATGCCATAGATGCTTTAACAGATGGTGATTGGTGCTGCAGGTCTTCCTAGCAGATTTTTTGAAAGAACGTGATGAAATGTCATATATTTTTGACATTTGGGTTTCATTAGAGAAGTATTTCTCACCTGGTGCTGTTTGTCTTTTCAGATGCTTTTGATGATTTGATGGCAATATTGACTGCAGCTTGTACTTTATTTCTTTTACCAACTTGAATTCTCTTCCTTTTTATTCTCGTATTTCAAATCAGTCTGTGTTTTAACCCCTTCTCCTCAAGTTAAAATTATGTAACTTTTATTGGTGATTCTACAGTTAAAGCTGCATTGAGGCAAAAAATATCTAAGTATAGACATGGTGTTACATTTATCCTAGAACATCCAGAAATGACCAAAATGGTGCATAACAAGCAGAAATCCTTAGTTTAATAAGACTGAGTGGATGCTCACTTACAAGGGTCTTGGTAACCACTTGGCTATCTAACTGTGGTGGGTTGGCCCCAGCCAGCAGCCAGGCACCCACATAGCTGCTCACTTCTCCACCTGCAGTAGAATGAGGGAGAAAACCAGAGGAATGGGAGAGAGAAAATTTGTGGGTCAAAACAAAGACATGGAGATCACTTGGAAGCTGCTGTCATGGGCAAAGTACTCTGAAGTTGGGTAATTTAATTTGCCAGTTAACATAAATATTAAATTATTGGTCCATGTAGTAGGAAAAAAAAAAAGAAAACCCAAAACATTTAGGCATTTGCCTCCCCTGGCCAGGCTTAACTTCAGATACCTCTCTTTCCTCACTGTTATTGCCACAAGGTTGTACTTGGTCTCTTCAGCTTAGTAGTTTCCCTCTGCTGCCTTTTCCTTATCACCTTTTTTCTGTGCTTCAGTATGACTCCTCTATGGACATCAGTCACTTCAGGTGTGCGCCTGCTCTACCATGGAGGCCTCCTCCTCCTCTGGCACCTCTGTTCCTTCTGATGTTTCTCACCATTTTTCTCCTTCCTCACTGGGGTTTTCTTAAATATGCTACCAGAGGTGCCACCATCTTTCTTGGTGGGATTGGTTGTTTCCTGTGGATTCCTTACAGATGGATCCATTTTGGAGCCATCTGGAACCACCTATGTGTACTAGTTTGAAAGCAAAACCAGTGAGAGACTCCAAGTCAGAAATACAATTTAATAGGAAAAATAAAATAAATGCAATACTACAAAAAAACCCTCCCACCAACAGTGTCAGAATACAACCTGAGCCCCTGTCAGTCAGAGTGTGGTAGCAGTCCAATTAAATGGTGGCTGCAGTCCTCCTGGAATGATGGTTCTGTTGAAGCAGTGATCCCGTAGAAGGGTCTGGTCTTCCTCTGAAGGTCCAGTGGTGGTGTACAAGGGTCTGGTCTTCTGGGAATCCAGTGGAAAAAAGGTTGCTTGTAGTGTTTGAAATCTCGGATTATACCCAAGATGGAATGCTTGGCTCCTCCCCCTGGGTGGAGCATCCCACAATGGATGATGTAATTTCATCAGTCATGCAGTGAGACTAGATGGCCCATTAATGTAAGATCTGCCCCTGGAGGGAGGATGGGTCATGGAGAGATAAAGAACTCTGCCCCACCTGCTTTCAACAGCTGGCCCATTAACAGAAGATATCTCCAGAGTTTATCAGGGATGAGTCATGAAGGAGATGGGGACCACTGCCCCAGCATATGAAGATGGTGATAGAACACATACTTTTGGGCACATCTTACATTGTAACCTAGGACACTGTGCCAGACCTCTCCTAGAGAGGCTACCCATGAAGATCGACCCACAGTATCAAAATCTTACAATTCATACATAATACATTAGTATTTTTCCAATCTGAAAGGAAAAAAATATATGTCTGGTTCCAATCTGAAAGGAAAACATTTAAGGAGGTACATAATAGTTATAGTTATAATAGGTGTCAATGACAGTGGTTCTTCTTTGTACCCCTGCAGCAACTGTCCAAGAAAATGATATGAAAGTTACAGACTATAGATTCATAGAATAATTTAGGATGGAAAAGACCTCTGAGATTATCAGGTCCAACCAGTAAGCCAGCACTGCCAAGTCCACCAGTAAACCAGCAAAAAGAGTCAAAATAGATAGCTAGTCTCCTACTTAGAAGACTTCTCACATTGGGAAAGCAGGTTGACAAAATAATAAGTTGCAGATCTCATAAACTTTGTACCTCATATATTTATCACAAGGACAGAGCCAACATTTTCTGGTAAGCCACAGAACATTATTTTTCTTCATTTGGAATGCTTTATTCCACCACTTAAAAGAAAATGGGAGTCAGATAAGCAGACTTCTTTCCTCCTCCTGGCTCATCAATTTAATTTATCACATACATGCTCACTGCTACTGACTGATGAAATGGAAAGATATACTGTACTAAACCCACTGGTTTCCTGCTGGGAACAGAGATGGAAATTATAGTCATGTAGCATTGAAATATGGGATGAGTCAGAAAAAAAGCAGAATTCAAACCAAAACTCTCTTTTTCAGGTTGAGAGGGCAATTATGGTGAAAGGAGTAGCAAGGAACACTTTAAAAACACTGAATTTGATATAGTATACTGAATAGTATACTGAATTTGAATGATCATTTTGGACATGGAGTGACTTCTTTGGGGTAGCTGAGCATGTAGGCATGAGCAGGGTACATGAACAAGAAAATTATATCATCCAAGACGATGCTTCTAAGAGTCCATTTGTTGTCACAGTTCCAGGAAATCATCTCAGCCTAAATTAACAAATAATCTCTCAGTACTTAATCTCACATACATGGATTCTGCATTGGAATGGTTCTATCACTGAACAAAACCAGATCAGAGTGTTCCACTATTTCTGATTTTAAAGGAAAAAAAGAAAAGCAGATTTTGATACATTCTACTATCTGGAACAACTTTTATTTTCCAGAACATAAAGAAAAACATTAAAAAAACATTAGCAGTAGCCCTGTGCTTTGAAATACATTGTAAACACCTACACAGCATCATGTCAAAACTAGTGCATGATACTTTGTTTTCTTTCTGAGAAGTGGAGAAACATGATTTTCAAGCATTTAAGAATTATAGCATCAACTAATTGTTCTGTGAAGAAATCAACAGTTGATGGTTCTTATGGCATAGAATCAATATTATTACGCAGAAGTTTATGTTAAACTATGGAATATATGAAATATATAAACATGTAAAACTCTACAGAAGTTTCTCAGCTAATCAAGATTGTATTACTCATACACAGAATAGGAGATGACAAAGAAGAATACTTATGCATGTTCATTGATGTATAGTTTTATCTACTTGATAGATGATGAGACTCTTTCCATCTATTTTCCTAATCTGTATTTAACTAGTTTCAAAGGAAAAGTTTTAAATTATAGATTGAAATGCTATGTTGGCATGATACAGTACTGTGTATCAATTCACTTTATGGAGCTGTTATGAAGTTAACCTACATACCACTCTGACTATGTGAATATTAAAATTCTGATTAAAAAGTGTTGACCTGATTCTTTCTTTCTAGCTCATATTCTACCAGTCTTACACTAACGTAAATCAACTTAAATTAATGGATTTCAACTAGCATTAGACTGAGATAAGAATTTAGAACTGGCTCTGATAAATATGCAAAGGGTGACTTTTCTAATGTGGCTTACTTTGGAAAATATTACCAGAGCATAATTCATGTAATACAGAACATAGGCAACTTTTTGATTATATATATGTAAAAAATACATGTATGTATATAAATTATGTATAAACTTTGACTTGCTTTGTAAACCACCATGAAAGATTTCCATCAATATATTGCATTGATGTAATGATTGAAAGAAATATATAAATACCTGCATTTTTAAGTTTTAAATAGCTATAAAGAGGGGAGGAAGTGTATTTCTATATAGTTCTTGAAAAGAGAATGGGATTTGCTGTTCTTCAAAGAAAGCTGTTCTTATGAATGCTTTAGGTATTCATAAATTTCCAGCTTACAATCTCACTGCAAACAGCAAGGTGTCTGTGCAGCTATGGCTTCTGTACTCAGCCTTATGTGAGCCATTTCAGGGGATAAAAAGCTCCAGGGGATTCCACAACAGCAGGGCTGAATATTACTCTTCTGTGCAACCTCAGCTGCAGCTGACTTCAATTTCCACCTGCCCTTGGGGAAGATGGCTTCAGAGCTCTTCTAGCAATGACTCTGGGCTGCCTTTTCTGTTCAGAATTCCCATTATGATGTCATATTATGGACAGATGGAAATAGTTTGGGTAGTCAGACTGTGCTGATAAATGCTCTGTCCAAGGCTTCAGGCATCATATATTCCAACAGTTTCCTATGCAGTCTGCTCCAAACTGCAAATGTTTGTCACATTTAAACACAAATCCACTCTTGATGCCATTCAATGAATGCAGTATGTATTGGAAGGCGACTTCAGATGGGAATCTACAGACTATTATTTCATTCCCCTTACAAGATTGGCACAAAATTCTAGGACTAAAGATGGAGTTAAACAATGATCTTGGCAAGCAGTGACCATAAATTCAATATCTGTCAAAACTCTATTTACTTCCTTCCATCACTGAAACTTTAGAAAACTCATTATATCAAAAAAAATGCAGAAGGACCAATGATATTACACTTGGCATTAAAGTAAAATGCTATTGTACAATCATAGATAACTTTCCACTCATAATTAGCATTCCAAATTTGTAAAAATTAAAAAAATACAGATAGCAGAATTGCCCTACCAGTACATGCAAATTATATTTATGTATACAAACATACATATTTATATTTGTGTGCTCTTCTTTATTTATATAATTTTATGTAAACACTGAAATATATGAATATTTATGAATAGCTGATATTGCATCTTGGAAAGACCTAAAGAATGTTTTAAAATATTTGCATATTCTTTTTTATGCACTACATATAATATGTATGTGTATGTTTGAAATCATTCATTTATACACTTTAGAAATCCAATGACTACATGACTGGAAACTACTGCTTTGTTTGTTGAACCTTGGGACTGCAGGGGTATCTGGAACTACATTAATCAAAGAGAACTATGGGTTTTGTTATTCCTGGTTGACTTTGAGCCAGAAATTCATTAAAGTGCAGGTATAGAAAACTGAAAGTTCTATCTAGAGACCAACATAGCATGGGCTGAAAATATAAAAAAAAAAAGAAAAAATTTTTCTGGTTTGCTTTCTCTATTAATTTATAATTCTCTGCTTCTAATTTATTCTTGATCAAGGGCTATAATTTTTGACAAAATTAACCTTCATATACATCTACAAACCACGAGGAAAATTTACTGCATCTTAGATTGCAATGCATTTAAATCTACATCTCTAAAGACCTTGATCTTGTTTGCCTACTGCTACCAGATATTGATATTTTGTAAGGTCAAATTCTTCAGAATTGCCTTTTTCCCTCTGATTGACAACACGGAAAAATCCGTTTGGAGGTTTTACAAGGACATATTCTTTCCATAAGTAGAAAAGTATAAGGGAGGAGATAGAACGTAGGAGACTGATTGTGGTTGTTAGTTCAATATTGTCACTAAATCTGTATTTCAAAGAATTTAAGGGGGTAGTATGAGCTGAGGCAAGGAGGAGAAAGAGTCAAATTTACCACTTTAATTATGATTCCCTTGATCTTTATTAGAATCCTAACTTCCGTTGCTGAACTTTTTTTCCACCAAAGCTGGGATTTTGACACTATGCTATATTTTAACAGTCCTCCCTTGTGGCCATCTTTCTACCTCTGACTGACATTTGTACAGTATACAGTGCAAATTGCTTGACATGGGTTTTGAAAATCAATGTCAAAAGAATGACCATACTGATGAGGGTATTCTTATGCCCTGTGGCCGTAGGAGATACTTAGAAAAACTGCCAAGCAACCTCCAAATACCAGTTTGACTGTTCTTAACTTTGATGTAATTAGCACGTTTCATATCTGCTTCTTTTACTGATGTTACCTTACTCAACCTGATTTGCTTTTGAACCACACGTATGTAAACAACCAGTCCATACAAGGTAGTAGAAAGTTAACAGAAACAAAAACGTGAGAAATCCTTGCAAGTTATTTACAGTCTGTAGTTTTTCTGCTGTGTATACTAAATAGGAATCTCAATAGGGTAATACATTATTTTGGAGGGAAGGGAGGATATAGACGTTCATGGATTGTTGAAATGTGGCTATTTTGCTCTAATATTTAGGATTCTGATTATCTATTGTGATAAAAATAGAACAAACCACAGTCTATTTGTTTCATTAATCCTTCAGCAGGCCTTACTTTCAATTTTTGATCTATGAGGATTTAAATTCGTCAATTGTCTTTATGATCTTTCCCAAGTTTCTCTTTTTGACTGTGTTGCATAGAAGTTCACTAGGAAACATTTTAAAAAGATAGAAGTGGCAGCTGTAATAAAGGCAATCTCTTTGCCAGCCTTCCCCATCTCAGGCAGTATTTTCAAAAACTGGAGACCAAACTTACGTTTTAAAATCTCATCTCAACACTTTCTTACTTTCTAAAGAGTGTTTGATAGATGTTCTTTAACCTTTTTTGATCAACTAATTTGCCAGACTTGATCTGCATAACATGATTAGTAATTTTTAAGAATTGTATCTGAAGAATTTTATAAATCAGGATTATTCTTATGCTGTGATCTGTTCTCTAATGGCTGAATTGGGAACTATTGTGCAGGTTTTTTAATCTCTTTTAGAGCTATGAATAGCTACAACTACAGGAAAAAAATATTTTCCTTTATCCAGGTAAACTAAATTTTGTGATCTTGAACTGTTGTATAGTAGTGGAAAATTCCAGGTGCTAATTCCCATATTGGTTAATGCTGAAGTATTTTCCCACTTCCCTACAGTCTCATGATCTATTAAGGCAGTGAAGCCATCTAAAAAACTTTGATGTAGAGCCTCATAGATATTGCTGTTGAGAGCTAATGACAGTATTTGTTAAAAGTCAAACTTATACAGTCATTTATGTATGTTTCCATTATTTTGTCTCATGAGATCCCTCAGAGGGAATATGTGAATATTTCCTTGTTGGTTTTTTTGTTTGTTTTGATAAGAAATTTATCTCACAAAGTCAGTTTTTTTAGTTGATTAAGTAATGACAGCCCTTAATATATGAGTTTACCACATTTAGTTCCAGTTTGAAGTTCCTGATAGAATTTATACCAAGTTACCAGAGAATCCTTTCTTATGAACACATTTCTGTGTTATGTTACTATTAGCACACCTACATTTGTAATTCTAAATGTCTTAAGTTTATAATTTGCTGTTTACTAAGAATTTTATAAACTATAAATTTTTTGACAAGTTGAGTTTTTTAATCCATTGGTACCAGCACCACCAGGTAGAATTCCTTTACTGAGCCCAAAAGATTTTTTTTTCCTTTGTCAGTTTCACCTCTTGGTTTATCAGAATCAGTGAGAAATCATCCCGCAGAGGACAATACTTTTCTGTAAAGAGACCTAAATCATATTTATAAAACAGAACAAAACACACCATGTTCCTAACTCCAGCATTTCATATAACTTAATTTCCAGTACCAGGAGACACTGAGGTTTCTTAACAAATTATTTAGCTAAAGAGACCATAAAAATATAGAATTCATTGCAGCAACTACAGTCAGCAGAAGCCCTCTGAGCACTGGTTACCTGCAAGGGTGTGGGGTTGATGCCAGGAGAAAAGGCTTGATCTCATTAATATTGCTTTACTCTCATACATCTATCACTTTATTATCATACGTTACCTTGTCATCAAGACCATATTGGATTCTATGGCATATAGAACATGAAAATGGATTCGTTTAGTTTGAAAAAATTTTACAAATAGAATCCGATTGCTTGTTCTGTTAGACTGAAAAAGATCTGTACAAGTCAACACTTCTACAAAATACATATGCACTGTAATTTGAGAGTGAAAACAATCCATTTTATTGGAAATGCAGGACAGGAAGTTATTGTCCAGTTATTTGAAAAAAAGCAAAAGCCACACAAATAAAAGGAATTAAATTCCTCCAAGAGCAGTGATGTTTTTTAGATGTGTGAAATAAATATAAGATTTTTTTTCAGTTAGAGCAACTTGACTGCAAGTAAAATTAATAGCCTAAAACTAATTAATTACAAATAAAAATGATAACTTGCATAACATTACTGAGGCAGAAGAAGAGATCAAATTTATTTGAACACCAAGAAAATAGAAAACTACTGGAGCATTAAAACCAGTGAAAAAATGATATAGAATCTCTCATTAAAAGCATACAAATACTGTTAAGATAAACATTAGTATCACTGGTATTAGCCTCATTAACTCTAAATGTTTTGGGCTACAGTGGACTGTGGAAAGGTCTTTGGATATTTTAGTTCCAGTCTGAACTTGTGGAGATGATTAATTTATTGAAGAGAGCTACAGAAATGAACTAGTAACAAGGATTAAAGAGCTTAAATTGCTACATAAGATGAGATTTTATATATAAGCTTATGTGTCATCTCACCCCATGGAACAAAGCCCAAAACATTCAGGACAATTCCAAACCCCTTGTGGATTTTGAAGCTTGAATTCTCTCTTCTGGCCTGCAGTGCAAAACCTTGTCACAATTAAAAGTCTCCAGTTCTCAATTCTTCTGCACAGATTTTAAAAATATTGGTAGAAAACAGCTTTATGAATTAAAAGAGACAAAACATGAACCGCTTCTACCACATGTAATGAAGTAATGGGTAGTTACAAGCACAGTGATAAAGCTCATCAAAGGTTCACTGCATGCATTTAATCACAAACCCTCACACCCATGCTGAATGGTTCTAATAAGGTAACTGTATATAAGCACTTAATGATCTAAAGTGTCTATACTGATATGTAAGAGACAAATTGATTAGATGTGTAGGTCAATTTAAAGCATTCCTTATGTTATCTTTTCTGTAGCACATTTTTCAAGCTCACCTGCCAAGAACACGTGGTAGATGAACTCTTTAATCTGGGCTGTTAAGATTCTTCCTCAAAGATCTCAAGAGAGGTTGACTAAAGGATGTTGCTAATGCTCATAAGTAACACTTTCAGGTTGCTGTAGATACACCAGAGTGTTACAGTCTGGAAAGCATCTCCAAGAACATGCATTATCTTCTGCATGCATGACAAAGCTAAGAAATCAGTTCTCTTAGGCAGGAAAGCCTAAATTAGGGAGATTTTAAATGGAAGATCAGCATGAATCATTCTTGACCAAACTTAGAGTCTTCTATGACGGCATGGCAGAATGTGTAAAAGAGGGGACAGCAGTGGATGTTGTCTGCCTTGATTTCAGCAAGGCTTTTGACACTGTCACCCATAAAATCCTTGCAGGTAAGCTCAGGAAATATGGATTAGATGAATGGACAGTGAAGTGAATCAAGAACTGTCTGAATGGCAGAGCTCAGAGGTTTGTGATCAACAGAGAAGAATCCAGATGGAGGCCTGTAGTCAGTGGCGTTCCCCAGGGATCAAGACTGGGTCCAGTCTTACTCAACCTGTTTATCAATGACCTGGACAAAGGGATACAACACACCCCAAGCAATTTTGCTGATGATTCAAAATAGGGCAGAGTGACTGATACACCTGAAGGCTGTGCTGATATTCAGCAGGACCTTGATAGGCTGGAGAGCTGGGCAGAGAGAAACCTAATGAAGTTCAACAAGGGCAAGTGCAGGGTCCTGCATGTGGGGAAGAATAACCCCAAGTACCAGCACAGGCTGGGGACTGATCTACTGGAGAGCAGATCTATGGAGAAGGACCTGGGAGTCTTGGGGGATAGCAAGTTGACCATGAGCCAGCAGTGTGCCCTTGTGGCTAGGAGGGCAATTGGAATCCTGGCATAAATAGGGAAGTGTTGCCAGCAGGTCATGGAAGGTGATCCCCTCCCTCTACTGGGCCCTACTGAGGTGTCTTGGGGTGACTTTATGCTGTGTATCCCCTATCACCGTTCTATGCCCAGACATGACTCCTATGCCTTTNCCAGCTCCGAGGAGGAGAGAGACCATACCCACAGAAGGACTCTAAATCTTTCAGGTTTTCTCTCACAACAAGAGGTTTTTTGTTATTTAGCATTATTATTATTATTTTCCTGTGTGTTTGTTAAATAAATAGTTTTGTTCTCTTTTTCACATTCCTCCGAGGAAAAATCTTTTTTTTCCCGAACCTGGTGGGGGAGGGGTGGCTGTAACCCGTCTTCCTTTGAGGAGGAGACATTCTTTTTTGAACGTTTCCCTGAAATTTGGCTCAAACCGCCACATGAGGTTACATCTGGTGTCCTGTGTCCTGTTCTGAGTACAACAAAGGAAAGGAGCTACTGGAGAGGGTCCAGTGAGAGCCACAAGGATGATGAGGGGTCTGGAGCATATCTCTTATGAGAAGAGACTGTGGGAGCTGGTCCTGTTCAGCCTAGAGAAGACTGAGAGGGAATCTCATTAGTGCTTATGAATATCTTGAAGGCAGTGTCAAGAGGATGGTGCCCAGTGACAGGATGAGGAGCAGTGGCCATAAACTACAACACAACAAATTTCACCTCAACATGAGGAAGAATCTCTTTCAATTGAGGGTGGCAGAGCACTGCAATAGGCTGCCCAGGGAGGTCATGGAGTCTTCCCCTCCAGAGGCACTAAAACCTCACCTGGATGTGTTCCTGTGTAGCCTGCTTTAAGTGATCCTGCCTCAGCAGGGGGCTTGGACCAAAAGATCTCCAGAGGTCACTTCTAATTTTAACTCTTCTATGATTCTGTCATTCTGTGATCACCATTCATGCAGACATTAGACCAGGATAAAAACTCTGATAGTTTTCAGTAGAAGAAAGTACAAAATTATTGTTGTTGTTGTTGTTGTAGTTATTATTATCTCTTCAAATTATTTTCAGAGAATCACAGAACGTGCTGAGTTGGAAGGGACCCACAGAGTATTTTAGGTTTCTATTTTAATTCATATCTACAACAGGTCTACTTTGAAGTCATCTGTCAAGCCTGTTGGTGTTCCTTTAATTTCAAAACAAAAAGGATAACTTTTATGAATACGCATTTGGATGCCAGTGGTAGGGAGGGTGATGCTCTAACTGAAATAAAGGAATTTTGTTACCTACAGTGGGTTTATTGATTTCTAAATTAGGATGTCAAACAACGAGGTGGGAAGAAGAATACACATTGGAAACTATATATGTTCACATTTACATTTACATATACAGTTACTTGTTTACAATGGTTACATGTTCTTATTGTTCATTTACATAAATGGTCTCCCTTTTTCATTGGACATGGAAGAATAGACATTCTTAATTTTTGCTGAACTCAATGTTTGAAAGGTCACACAAAAATCTGAAAACAAGTGTATATAATTAATTAGAAAGTTTTGTGAACATTTGATTAATGTGTGAAGTTAAAAACATTTGGAGTCAGCTGTTTTCAGTTCTGAGATGCTAGGAAGGGACCAGCTCTTAATGGTCCACTGAATTATATTCTTCATAAATCTTACATGGACAATGATTTTTTTTATGCAGGTCACACTTTTATGTCACTCCCAAATCATGATCATTACCTTCCATCTGAAATAGAATTAGAAAAAATATACAGAAGAAAATGGAGTTTGCAGAAGGAAAAACTTCCGATTTTTGTAAGTTAGCCATTTGAAGACAGAACTTGGCAAAGGCACTGATCAAAAACTCAGAAAATCTGCTCATGACAAAATCTGAAACACGAGTTAATGCTCTGTGGATGCATCCTGAGGAGACAATTTGCAGTGCCATACATAAGTGACCACAGAGGTAACTGAGACTTCCAGAAGGCTTGTGAAGCCTAGAAACTCCCCAGGATGTTTGAAAACAAGACTACTTTTGCTTAGTGAAAATTATTGTTAAAAACATATGAACCTTTCCATAGCTGTAAAGATTTTTTATTTTTTGCTGTAAAGAATTATCATTACAAGTACCAGCTCTGGTTTCTTAAAAATACTAAGGAAAAGAGCATTTATCACAAAATGTTATGCCCAATTCCAAAAGCAATATTTCTCATAGCCACAGGATCTTCAGTTAAGACCAAAAAAAAAAAAAAAAAAGATATAAAAATATAT
Organism: Machaerirhynchus nigripectus; assembly: GCA_013397975.1. Classification (NCBI taxonomy): domain Eukaryota; kingdom Metazoa; phylum Chordata; class Aves; order Passeriformes; family Dicruridae; genus Machaerirhynchus; species Machaerirhynchus nigripectus. The sequence goes on along the minus strand of VZRQ01018918.1, from coordinate 112,707 downwards.
CACTGGGTGGAAAACAGAGAAAATGTCTGCAAAGAGGATTTCAAATAAACTGTCAGTGGCTTTACCATGAAGTTGTGATACAGTATGGGGAAGGAGATACATGGTGCAGCTTATTCCATTTTATTTATTATATGGAACAGAGTGCCTGCCTGATATTTTTCCCTGCAGAAATCCTGTACTAATAAGCAATGGTATACAAAATGACTCACTAACTTGTTCTGATAGGGGCCTATGATATTTCTTATTGGTCCTCAAAGGTGGGTAAGAGCAAGCAAGTTGGGAAAAGACTAAATCAGACAAATACTGAATAGACTTAGTTGCATCCTTAACCAGCTTGTTCTGTTGCTGATTCCTGAGGAAGGATGACAAGTGCCTCTCACTGATCAAACTTCAAGTTAGAAGGCAGAAAGGAATTAGAGTTTTCCTTTTGTCAGGTGAAATATCATTCTTCCTTACATGCACTCCTGTAAAATAAAATTTAAAAAAAAAAATGCTATAAGGGAAAATAACAGACCTGCAAATGCTCCTTTTT
>VZRQ01018918.1:82303-110879 GCA_013397975.1 Machaerirhynchus nigripectus | reverse complement strand
TTTTTTTTTTTTTTTTTTTTTTTTTGGAAATACAGGTAAGTTTATCTGCAACATATATGTATTCCAAGTCAGATCTAATCATAATGACCTAACATATTGGGCAACCATCTCTCTGTCAAATGACTGGAAACACTCATACCATGCTGATGGACTAATACAGGAGTAAAGGCTGCCTGAGTTCTCCGGTAAATCCTAGCAGTTGTTGGCTTCCATATTCCAAAGTAGCAAGGCAGTTCAGTTTGCACTATACCAATAGTTTCGACACTGAAATATTGCATTTCTCTTTATCAGTCTTTTTATCCCCCATAAAAAATTAGTATAGGGTATATTGTAACGAATCCTTCAAGAACTAGAGAGAAAAAAAGAAATACACATCCTAAAATAGATGAAACAAAACCAAACAAATGAACAAAAACAAAGGATAAAAGAGGGGAGAAGAATAAAGAGAATTGAAAGATAATGTTCTGCAATTCTAAGTTCTTCTGTTCAAGAGAATACAATAGAATTGTGCCAAGGCAGTACTTCCTCTTGAAGTGAAGAATGTGGGGGCAAAAACTGCCTGACATTCTTACAGTACCAAGGTACTGTGATTTCTCCTGCATCTTTTACTGCAGGAAGAAACAGAGGCCATTTAGAAATGAAGAGAAAACATAAGGGAAGGTAAGGTACACCAGTTTTCTAAGATCTTATTCACAAAAGGCCTTTCGTGGGAAGGTACTTCTAATGTTTGCTGAAAATAGATGGGATAAGTGGAAGAAAGAAGGAAAATCAGAACTGATGACAACACAATGCCAAGTAAACCATAGCTTTTAAAAGAGATCAGGTAATTTCATCCTTTTCAGTTGAAACAGAGACGCTTCAAAGACCATGGTTCTTCCTCACTATACGCTGGGGGTTGAAGGCAATGCTGAATCAAAGTAAGGGATTTCCAGAATTTTTTCCTGCGAGCTCTAGTATTCCCTTGCAGATTATATTTTGACATGCTGGATCCTGTTTGGCTGAGATCGCTGTACAAGGTGGTAACCCATGTACAACAAAAAGTTCACTTGTAGCAAGACAGAAGTGTACAAAAATAAAGACATTGTAACTCCAGTACAGTATGTTTTGAAACATTCCACAGAGGCTTTAAAAACATGTGCCATTGAAAGTAATAGATTTTATTTGCTTTTAAGCTCTGTTCTGGAGGACAGGAATCAATAATGATCCTCTCCATTAAATCAAGACTGTTTCTACTTTCTGGTTTTCCTTGCAGTATGTCCCATAATTTTATTACCCCATGTACTTCTCACAGGCTTCAGTAACTGACGGGCAAAACTACAGCACTTAGGCAAATGTTTTGCACCTGGTATCAAGAGAGAATGAGTTCCTAAGCTCATTTCACTTGTGACTCTTGAAAGCTTGCAGACAAGTCATGTATTTCCAGCATGAAACTCCAAGTAATTGCACAGATAAAACTTGAAGAGCAGAGGAAAACTAAAAGAGAGCTAGAAAAAGAAAGGAGGACTAGAAGAGGATACAGGTAACACACAAAAAATGGACACCGAAAGCTTCAAAAGGGAAGACAGAACATTGTGATAAACAGGAAAAAAGAAAGAAAACAAAAGGTAACATTTTTCTGCTTGCTTAACCTTCAAACGGCGGCCTACAGAAGCAGTGAAGAGAGAGCTGATAGCTATGACTGCCTCTGAGATTTCATCTCATGTGAAAGGTGAAGATTGAGATGAATAATAGGATTGGCCTTTCAGGACCAAGACTCCACCTATCAGTCAATTATAAAATAAACCAAGAACTACAAAGGAAAACAAAACTTAAACAACAATAAAGAAGTCTCAGCAATCCCAGGTTTACCACTGATTCAGTTAAACATCTAATTAGCTTTTTTTCTTTAATGTTTCAGGCAGTTTTGCTCATCTGACTGCTCGTGCTTTGCTGTCAGACATTCAGCTTTCTTTAATACAAAGTGTTCCCAGGACACCTATCCTTTACTCAGAGTATACCCAAGATGCTTGTCCTTTGGAACATTTAGCCTTTACAGTGTATCTTCCTTTCTGTTGTGGAAAATGAAACTTGTTCCTTTCTGCATGTTGCCGTAATATGTTCTGATCGGTAGAATTCATATGTCATTTTCATTTTCAACAGAAGCAGGGCACAGTGAGGTACACAGCTGGTGCCAGGAAACCAGTTTCCCATTTCAGTTCTCTGAAGGGAGCTTATTAGTGACACTGTGCACTCTTCAACTGAGCCACTGAATTACAATGAGCATGTAGAGTCCAATTCTTCTCCCAGTGTCATCTATGACAAAATGCTCACAGACTGTGCTGAAACCTACGTAAAACAATTGGGCAGTATCAGGACCCTGCCTTTTTAGATTTCATTTTTCTATTTCTGAATCACCCATATAATGCAAAAGAAAAATAATAGACAAAACCTGGACAAGATGTATGTGAAGGAAGCAGTGGAATGATTTTTATGGGATAAGAATGGATAATTGAAGCTTCAGATGAGGTTATGGCCAAGAGCTAGACCCATTAGGGCTGCCATTAGATGTCTCTTCAAATGTGCTTGGAGCCAGACTGTCCCTCTGAAATCAGGAGTCAAAAACTTCCCTGTAAATAAATATGCACTTTCAGAGCATTTTGAATCAAAATAGGAAAGAAATTAAGGGGAGAAAAAAGGAAGAAAGGCATGACAGCAACCAGTGAACTGGAGTTATAGGGACAACTTCTAAGAAATCTCATAAATGGTAGATTAACATTGATTTCTTGTTATATTTCCCTTAAATAGAACTGAACTACAAAAAAACCCAAACCCTACTCTTTACCCTGCCTTCTTAATACTGTGGAAGTCTTTCCATTGCATGTTATCCCTCAGCAGTGTTAAAATGTTTCAAACATTGTGACTAGGCCCTAAGTTGAAATAGAAATCCATTTCACACATGTAGCCAGACACTGATTCTGCTGTAAGGAGACATAAGAACCTGTACTGGCAGAAAACAATTGTTATTACTGGATGATATGTATGTCATGCGAGTTTACAGATTCTCTCAATACCAGATCTTGCTCTAAAATATGGGCATGTGATTATTAAGAAGTTATGGGAAATAAAAGTTATAACTAAACAGGCAGTACAAGTAGCTCAGTGGCAGAATAAAAAAATTCTAAAAGGGAAGGGCCAAAGATTACTTATACTGCTCAGAAATGAGTACATGCATCAAAAGCCTATGGAAAATACAAAAAAGGTCAAATAAAAGGACTTACAGTGGTAGTGGACTTGGGTGGAAAGTGGTGGTAAAAGAGGGTTTTTTTACTTCTAGACTGTTATTCTCACTTACTCGAGGTAGTCTCACTTGAAAATGTTTTAGTGAAAAAGAAATTAACATTGAGCAAACTATCATACCAAAATCTTAGGAAAAAACAACATTCCAACATAACAAAAATTTGTACACAAATCATGCTTCAAAAAACACCAATTAATATAATTCCAGGAGAAAGAGGAATTTAAGAATATCACATAACACACCTTGTCTGGGAGGTATTTAGAAACCTCAGTCAGAGAGAGAATTTTCTAAAAAATCTGTGGACTGAAGCTCTTATTACTTTTTAACAGATTAAGAAACAGAATCACTGAACTAAGAACAGTTAGTCATCAACAAATTTTTCAACAGAGCTAAAAATAAGAGTGGTTTCAGTGTTAGAAACCTGATGTTAGCATTACTGGGGAATTGTAGGTAGTAACATACTGTATGACAAAACATTAATCTGTTTTGGGATTGAAGGGTCTTCCATCAGTCCATGCAAATAATGCCATTACGGCTACAAGTAGAAGAAAAACCACACAGAACAGTCCTGCAGTCAAATAAGAATTTCACCAAAAAAGCACAGTTTTGGGGGGAATAAACTGCCTTTTTCCAAGAGATAATTAGAGAAGAAGAGTCAGATAGATAATTTCAGGAAATAGCTTCAGCAATCTGGCCTTGTCAAGCCTCTAAAGGGGGGAAATGATGCCTTAGGTTTTAACTTTTATATTTTTCAAATTCTGTACTGCTTAGAGTGTAACTCTGAAGTTCCTTGTAGCCTGTAATTTCTGCTCTTTTGTGCAAGATAGACATAACAAAGCCTCTCCAGGCTTTGCCTTCAAGGACAGCCAGGCTCTTCTAGGCCCAAAATGTGTAAACCAAAGCCTCTAAGGGGGGAGCAAGCTGAGGGGAATTACATCACTGAACTGGGGCTTTATGCAAATGAACCAAACCTATAAAGGTGTGAAGAACTCGTGACCTGTCGTCCATCTTGGGGTCCATTTTTGGAAGCAGCCTCTGGCTCCCCAGGGTGTACCTTGAAGGCCCTTCAAATAAACACCTATCTTTATTCCCTTACTCCTGTCTAGTCTCTGTTTCTAGGTGGCTGGAGAAGGCATCACCTCAAGCTCACAAAATACACAAAATGAGAATTACATACTTCCTAATGCTTTACAACAGTGCTGAGGTCTCATGAATGAACTGTGGACTTTAGAATTGGAGAACTATTCTGGTCAAATGGGGTCTCAGTGGATCCCTGGTTCAGCCTCCCACTCCAAGCGGGTCAACAGTGACCAGATGAATTTGCTTCTATTTATCAAAACACTTACTGCCCTGTAGTCCCAAAAGTATATTTCAGGTGAACTAGTCAATGCTTCTGAGAGGAGAATAATCACGTGCCTCAATATACAGACTGCAGTTTTCTACTAATACCATCCCTTTCCTACAGCTTAAGTCCTTCTGAATGTCCCTTGTGTACCTCCCAGGTTTGATTAGGCTGCACCTCATCTCCTCTTCCAGGTTAAAAGTATTGAGCAGAATAACAGATATTGAATGGTTCCTGAACTGACCCCTGAGGAACTCTTCTAATTGGCAATATAAAATCCATTTACCACCCTACTATGTGTCTGAAAACTCACACAGATTTTCACCTACCTCATAGTCCACATACCTATGATTTCAATATACTAACTAGGATACAGGGATGCTGTGGAAGACCGTGAGGAAAGTCCCACTACAGGAGAGATAAGCAACATTCACTGCTCTTCTCTTATCTAGAGTCATTTCATCATAAATGGTGACCAGGTTTTTCTGGCAAGACTTGCTTTTGATCAGCCTATATTTGCTATTCCCAAGCACCTTTTTCTCCTTTATGTATTCAGAAATGGCTTTTAAAATGCAAAATATTCCTCTATACACAAAATCTTACAGTGATAAATTAAAGCACATTATGCTTTTAAAATCTAGTTGAAATTAAGAATAGGAGAGGTGGAAACACAAAGAATATTTAAATGCACATAAAATGACTCAATAATCCTTCTCGTAGAGTAAGGCACTTTGCAGTGGTTGTGATGTGGTTGTGCAGTTCTCAAGGGAGTAAGGAATGGGGAGAAATTATAAAAGATGTTAAATAATCCCCATCCATCTTTTCTCCCTTTCCTCTTCTTACTTATTTTTCTCTTTCTGAGTATTCTGTCTGTCTGAAGAAGACTAGTATGTTCTTTAGACCCAGGAAGCTTTGGACAGGAGAGATAAGTCCAAAGAAAGATCTCAAGCCTGAGGACAGACTGAGAACTGTTAGGGTTGGAAAAGGAAGTCATTGGCTAGCCACGTACAGGCACAGATGGGATTTCTTACCAAGGCTTCATAGAGCTATCTAGGCACAGGAAACTAGGGTGATAATTTTAGCACTAAGTTTAATTTGGTCAGAGCCAGGGTCACTTTTCCAAAGATTACTGGAAATGTAAGTATGGGAATTTTTGTTGGTGACAGACAGTGGGTCTACAAGAGTGGGTGTATGTGTGTATGTAAGCATGGTTGAAACAAACAGCTACAAAAAGTGAAAGCTCTGTATAGAACATCAACACTCATTGGAGAGCCACACATGTATTATTTAACTTTTAAATTTACAAATGTAAAACTGGCAGAATTTGCACACCTTGTTAGCTAAAACCTTAAAGCTACTTTTATCTGGGACTGCCTAAACTAAAATTTTGATTCTTTGCCATCCCTTTAGTAGCTGAGAGGGTCAGATTCCACAAAAATCTTAATAAGTTATACTTTTAGGCAATTCCCAGGCACAATTTTTTTGTCAGCTTTACATTGACAGACCCACTCCATGGGACAGAGGCAGTCATGGAGCTATCACAGCCTTTGCTATGAGAGGTTAGGGAGACACTGACACTCTCAGATGGGTCAGAATGATCCTGAGGCTCCCTATACACTGTCCTTACATCTATCCTGATAACCTTGAGAGGCAGTGATGAGTGACACCAGCTCAATCTGGCTTCCCCTGTGCTGAAACAGACTGTGTTTTTCAGTCTGACTTTAACATGCTCCATTGAATTTCAGTAAACAAGTCTGTTTATGAACCTGGTAAGCCTAGAGAAGAGTTTAAAACTATGCTCAAATAAATTTGTTCCCAGTCAACATATCATATGTCAGGGGGTCCCATATATTGCTCCCATTCATGACTCCCAAGTCACCATTTAATTCTCGTCTCTTGAGGCCATATATCTCAGAAGTACTCTCCTCTGTACTCTGGACTATTTTGCAGAGAAAATGATTTTAAAAAAAGAGGTTTATTGATGCCTTTTATCCTCCCAGTGCTCCTTTCAGTTATGAATTGCTCTTTCCCTCTTTTTATGTTGCTGTTATCCAGCCATGTAGCTGATAGTCCAGTTTCTCCCTGTAACCTCTCCTGTGCTGCCTGTATCTTTTTCCCTCAAGGCTCTTCTATTTCTTGTTGCTCTCCTATATTGTTCTTCCTCTTATAACATCCTCTGTTTGCAGCAGGTTTGGCCTTGCTCTACGTATGGTCATATACACACCAGACTTGTGTGATTGCACGACTGAGCAGCTCAAATGTGCCCAGTGCTTCAGAATCTTATCAAATATGCTCTTTCCACACATGCTGTCTACAAGAAAGGAAAGTCAGCAGAGCAGCTGGAACAATGCCAAAGAAAGGTTTCTCCAACTGAATCAATTCTGACCACATACTAAAAAATTGCTATGTTTATGTTTGGGATATTTTCAATAGTCACAGGAATATTATTGCCACAACTCCACTGAAGCTTCCTTAAATTCATGACTTCTATTGCTAGAATACTACAGCAAAGAAAATGCAAAGTCTAACCATATCGATAAACAGACATTTCAGATATTTGCACTTCCCCATATTTGGATTTTCTGGAAATGATTTTTCAGATATTTCTCATTTTCAATAACTGATTTTCACCTGGAGGGTGATTCAGATAAGACACAACACTGCTACAGATATGCACGGGATAAAGTCAGAGTGAGTTCCCAAATATCCCTTTGTTGCATAGAAGCAACTCAGTGTTGCTTAGTTGCTCAGTGTTGAGGTGACCACATTGGCTGTGCCTGGATTCGAAGATGTGTGGCATTTTTAAACCTGTGTTCAAAAATTTCACAGTGGAACAGACTCTTACATTTACTTTCAGCTTTTGCTTCTTTCAAATTTGTTTCATTGCCAGGAACAGTCCATCCTTTGCAATAATGTAAATACACACAAAAATATTATTAATTTGTACAGGGAAGTTATAGCTTGTGTCTGGCTGTATGGTTGTTTGGGTTTTTTTCTTTCTCTTAAGACATTTAAACAAGCATCTCAATAAATAAAAAATTGAACAGCATAATAAATATAAATAAGCATATTGATGGCACAGAGGAGATGGACTAACTGAACTGTATGAAGGTTTTTATCTTTACTGTGAAAAGAAACAAGCACCCTGGCTAGCTGTATACATGTCTAAGCAGACAGGATGTTTGACCCATCTGTCAGCTGCCAAATGTATCTTCTGAAATCAGTGAATACTAATTTAAATTGCAAGACAAATATATTACATCATTCTATCAGAGCCAGTCATGTCTCCAAGTAAAGAAAATATTTTACCAACATACTCTAATGCACAGTATCAGAGATAGAAAAGGCAGTAACTAATTAAAGTGAGCCCTAACTCTCCTTTAGTGCATAGCGAGACATTAAGTAAGTTTCTGAAGAATTTCTAAATATTGTAATTTGCAGCTGGAGCACAAAAGGGGCCGAAATATACTAGGCAGGAGAATATTTATAGATTTAAATTATAATTTAAGATATATTTTGGATATAATACATAATTTTAACAAACAATAAAATTTGTTGGAGGCACTGTCAGTTGAGTAAAATACTGAAAATTATTGTAAGGAATAGACTTGACTTTGCAAAGATTGAACCTGTCAAGGGTGAGGAAAGAGAGTTGCATCTACAACTTACCATTCAGAAGTTGCCATCATATACCAAAATCAGGTATCATGTATTTAACCTTAATAACTATAGTAAAAAAGTAACTTTAGCTTTAATGTTCACACATTTTAAAAACTAAAGCATCAAAAAAAAACCCAAAACAAGAAAAACAAACAAACAAACAAACAAAAAAAAAAAAACCCAACTAATTTTAGACCAGTCTCTTCCAGCTTATTAAAACATAAAAATGAAAGTTCTGTGAGAGATCAAGCTGCTGTAGCAGCATAAAAAAAATCAATAGGGTACTATAAGAGATGAACAGCACAAAACCAAGGCAAAAAGGTGTACACAGAAGCTGAGTTGGTTCCAAAATCCAGTTGTTTTAATTTGGGTGGAGAAATTTGAAAATTGGGTTCAGGTATGGCTTTCTGGCAATATGTGAATATATAAAGACCTTAAGGTAGAAAATAGGCCAGTCAGGGAAAGGTACATGTCTCATATGGCAGAGAAAGTGATGTGCAATTTGCCTTACCTTTTTTTCCTTTTCTGAAATGCTTGTCAGAATATTTTGATTTTTATATTTAGCTAGTTTGTCATCTAAAAAGGATAAATTGTTTATTGACACAGTACTGCATCTGACAGATTTTTTTTTTTCCATTGATGTATGTCTTTCTGGAACAGGGGTGGAATTAGGAAATGCCTATGGTATTTAAAATGATCAGGGCTACAAAGGCATCTCCAAAAAAATGCAAGGCACATTTTTTTGTGCAGTGCCATAAAATATGTCCTTCCTGTATAAAGAAAACTAGACGCTTGCAAGATCATCCCATCTCGTTACTGTAGAGTCAATAAAGAAACTGATAAACACGTATGCATGTATGTGAGTTTGAAACACAGGACTTTCAATGCACTCCTGTTGAAAAGCAGTGTTATCCCATGTTATAAGATAGAGAATATAGGCTGTATATATTCACAACATAAAAGATAGTTCTGAAGAATTAGGGGTATTTAAACATTTTTGCAGATTTTATACGCTACTAAAATATAAACATGTAATGTTGTGAGAAGTGGAAAGTGAAGGAAAAGATCACAAGACATTATGGTGTGATTCTTGGGGCTATCTTGTTAGGGCCAGGAGATGGACTTGTGATCCTAATGTATTCCTTCCAACTCCATATATTCTATAATTCCATGATTATAAAAAAGAAAGAATTACAGCAATGCATAAATTTTCCTCCCAGAGGTATTTGATGCTGCTCTTAGTTGAAAAAGATGATGAATTTTGAAACTGATAAAGTGTCTCAGTCATAGCCTAAAATGCTACTACTACTGAAACTACAACTACATAATAATAATAATAATAATAATAATAATAATATTTTATTATCTTGCATGTCTAGATCCTGAGATTTTTTTAATCTCCTTGCAGTGTCATTAAAGGCCATCAGGTTTTGTACATCCACATACCCACGAAGAGTGATTGTTACTGTAGAGTCAATAAAGATTTTCTCCAGGTTGCAATTTAGATTTTTTTTTCCCCTCTTACAGAGTGTCAGGTACCTGATTTCATAAAGAATGCCAGCAATATATTTTCATTTGGGTAAATGCTGCAGTAGATAAGCTGTATATACCTTGGCTGCTGAGTTTGCACATTTCAGAAAGGTTTAAATCAGAAGGCAACAGAGCAGCAAGAATATGTGTTTTGAATAATAAGAAAGGGAAGGAAATTATTAATAGATATTTTTTATCACTGTTTTCTTCTGGTATGTCAAAATATTGAAGGATCTCGATAAAATCTGCTATGATGCAGTAAACTTTCTATTTTATGAAGTTATTTAAATATATCCACCAAATAAAAGAATAGTAGTATTTTAGGAATTAATATTTTTGGAATGTAAAGAAAAAAAGGTAATACAATACTTTAGAGAAAGTACAAATATTTTTCAACTGTAAATGGTATAAAAATGAAAATCTATGTTTTTGCAATGTTTGAAATACAAAAATTTCAGCAGATTGAAAAGACAACAGGGTATGAAGCAATGACTTTTCATGTGACTACAAAATGAGTAAATAGTTTAATCCAGAGAAGTTCAAATATCTCTCAGGAGAATAATTTGATTAAAAGAAAGATGCTCTCTGATCCTGCACAATCAAGATATGGGAAGACTAAGCTAGAGAGCATTAAAATGTGACGGCTTGTTCAATTTTATATTTATATATATATAAAATATATGTTTGTGTGTGTGTGTATAATTTCTACTGATTTTCAGGTTTAAGTAAGTTAAGGCCCAAATAAAAATTATTTCACTTCTAAATTCTGTGCTTGAAGTTGTTTCTAGAGGAGAAAGGACAATTAGACAAGAGTTCACACAGTTCTTTATTCTATAGGGATGTTTATTCCACCATGTTCAAATGTGCTTTCACTGTAGCAGCATAACTGGGACTAGAAACTTGTGTCCTTTGTCATATAGACCAGCGCCTCATGTTCTGAGTAGAAGCTATGGTATGGATAAAGGAGGGGCACTAAACTCTAGAGGACAGGACAATGTTGAATCTCTCTAATGATATCGGCAGGGAAACAGAGCATTTCATTGGAGTACTCCATCAAAGTACCTTTGCACATTAGCGATGGCATGTTGGTGTGCCCTTCACAAGACAAGCTTCTTGTTATTCATATGTCTGACAGATGAAACAAGTAATTTACCATGCTTTTATTAATAGTTTCAACATGAGGAGCTGACATTTTAGATAGCATTAGATACTTGGTTAAAAACTAGCTCCTACACTTGCAAGTAGTTTTTGCGGTCTTTTAGACTTAGCAGACTTGATTAAGTGTGCCTTTGCAAAGTAAATAAAATTCTTTTTTATTGTCTTCACTTCATGAACCAACAAAGTTTAATTCTGTGGTAGCTTCAGGGCAGGTCAAAAACAAGTGAATTCCTTGGCTGAAATGCTAGACGCCTTTGATCACATTAGCTATCCATACAACAACAGTCTGGCTCACTCTGCCTGTGCCACTAATGCTGCCAACCAGGAAAAAAAACCCCAACCTCTCCCTCTCTGTTTCCTGCATCGCTGTCTATTCCTACAGTGTCTGGGAGAGCAGAGCTTGGGGGAATAGATCAGTGGAGGTTCTGGGTACTTAAATGCATGCCCAGAATATGTTTGAAAAAATGCATATGATGGAACATATCTGTCAACCTCTAATGCACTCATATCCTTTCAGACATCTTGAGTATATGTGAAATGAACAGAAGGCTGTTTCTAAATGGCCAAACAAGTAAATACAAAAACCCAGCTCACATATACTGACTCACACTGTTTATGGCTGGTGTGAGCTGGTGTGTCACACAACATTGTTTTTAACTCTGAGTCCCGTGGACCTAAGACACAAATAGTAATTCTTTGTGTTCTTTCTCACTTCAAAGTGCCTGCAAGAATGTCAGACTAGTGCTTTATAGGACTAGTTTGATGATGTAGCATCATTCAAGATGTAAACAGTGACAAAGCCTGCTGGAATAGTGCTAGAAAAATCTTGGAGCAGCCCACTACGGTGTTACATCACAATATTGCCTCTAGGTAGAAGTTCTTGTAAGGAGCTACAGTCATGACAAGAGCCATGCTTGAGTCTTTTTGCAAAGACACACCATTGAGGTGATATAAACAAGAGCCTTGGAGCAAAAAAAAAAAGTGGTTTGGGTGAGCTAGCATCCAGTGCCCAAGCTTGCCCCCCTATCCTTTTAAACTTTGTTTAGACAGGTAAATGTATACATAGGATCCATTTGCTGAACTTAGGAACACAATTCTTCTACTGCCACTGATTTTCTACCCAGAGCATTTACCTGTTTTACCCGTGCTTGATGAAGGCTGTGGCTTCCAGGAACTATGTAGAAGTGTAGGAATGTCTGGACATGTTAGTTGTAAAATGTTTCAAATTACACAAAAATTCAGAATTAAATTAATTGTGGCAGAGCAAATCTACATAATTGCACTGACTGCACTATCTGAAGAGCTGATACCTCACCATGGATACAAAAATAATCAAGGAGTTAGTGTCGGATTTTTGTTTTAAACTTAAATTTAGTATTGATCTATAAACTCAGAAGATAACCACCCAGAGCTAGAGTGAACTGAAAAGTTTAGTGGCTATTTTTTGAGTGAGTTACATACCATTTTGAGATAGTACTTTCCTAAAAGTCTTGAAGGCTAAAACTAGACCAGAGGGAAACTTACATTCATTTTCTGGTTTGAGAATCTGCTTTTCAATGTTCTAGTAGATCCTAACTTACCCTTCATATATAGAACTCTTCATTCTCTTTCACGTTTTCCTCACTTCTCTTAGCGTCATGTGGCGAGACCCCATAAAGTAGAGTAGCCAAAGCCATCTACACCCTGAACCACCTAACAGTCCCAACGAAGTCCCAGAACCCAAAAATCCTGAATCATTTTATATACTTGCAGTCATCCGGTGATGCTCGATCACCTAGACCTAAGGTAATGGTAAAAAACATTATTACAAGTAAGTGGGAAGGTCCATGGGACCTTGTTACTGGGGCCGTGGGTATGCGTGCATCTCTGCGGACACTAGAACACAGTGGATACCTGCCAGGTGTGTCTGTCCTGCCCTACATCATGCTCAGGACCAAAGACAACATCTTCATGATGATCCTCCAGCAGATATCGAGGAGCAGTAACTTTAACAGCTTGCACACCTGCTACACAGAGAACTGGAATTTCTTGTGATGAGAAGTCTGTTTAAGGAATCTTATCTATCTAAGGACATTAACCAAAAAAAATGAATTAAGACAAATTGTTTCTTCTGTTAGTTGGTTTCCTTGATTTGTTGATTTAAATTGTTTGAGCTCAACGGTATGGTTGAATTATTTCTTGTTCATAGAGTCTAGTTGTAAAATTGTAACATTTATGTTAATAAACCTGCAGCATGCCACCTTGAGAGTTTGTATCACCAGTAATCCCATTTTATGACTGCTGTATCGCCAGTGATACAATGGGATACATCACTGACTGAAAGGGGCTGGGCCTGTCGAGTTGGGTAGAAAGGTCAAGGTTTTTTAATGGTGTCATTATGAATATTTCATACATAGTGTCGTGTTTGTCACCCTGTCTCCAAGGGCCCTGCAGACAGGATGATAGATACCGCTCTTGTACTTTAAAAACAAAAAAAAGGAACTATTGCAGTGGTCAACAGCTGGCCTGAAGGCCTCACACTAGTTATTAATCCAATTTTACAACTCCCTGGTTTATAACTGAAATAATTAAGACATAACTGAAATTATATAAGTACCTTGACCAGTAGGTTGTGTGATCTGACCGGTGTGGACTGCTGGGGAGCAGGCCCAGCCCACTGGGGACGCCAGCAGCAATTGGCTGGTTGTCTGGCTGGCAGCTGGGTCAGCCGATACGGATCGACTGCCTGGACCTTCAACTCTATGCAAGTGAAGGAGGACTCAATAAAGTTGGCTGCTGTGCATGAGCCTAAGTGTGTCGTGTCGCATTCCTGCGTCTGACATCAAGGCAACTCTGTCACAGCTGCCGCACAGCATTTTTTACCCCTTCTTTAAATATGTTATCACAGTGGCACCACCAGCGTTGCTGAGGGGCTCAGCTTTGGGCAGCAGCAGGTCCTTTTTGGAGCCAGCTGGAAAAGTCAGTCAGACACAGGAACATCTCTTGGTCTCTTCTCACAGAGCCACTTCTCCAGCACACCTGCTACCAAACGCATGCCAAGCAAACCAAACATGCACTTATGAAAGAAAGAAGAGAAAAAAATATTGTAATATTAATACCTCATTTTCAAGTACAGGTTGATGATATTCCAAAAATTAGTTTAATTCAGTTCTATTTTTTTGCCAGTCTTAACACTATAAAATGATTTCTTTCCTGTCAGTCTTGCTCTCATAACTTATTATTGCACTTGGATGTGCTGCATTACAAATTGTTCCCGTGGCTGTAAAACTAAGATATTTCATTCACTTTGACTCAATTTTTTTTTTTATTAAACTTGAATCACTTACTTTTATTGTTGAAGGACTTCAAAATTAAACTGCATTATGAAAATGCAATAACATACTCTGTGTGTTATTTGTTCATATTGGTTTCATTTTTAGCCACTGCTGGATAACAATTGCATAACACAACTTCTCATTGCCAGCAGTTTTTATTAACCTTTGAGAAATATTTTTTTCCACTGAGATTCCAAATGTTTGATAGCAACACTTGCCCTGGTTTTAATTTAGTTTATTTTTAAAAGAACTGAGTTAGTGACAATGGTCAAATGTAGTAGACTTAGAGTCATTTGCTGTTTTATTTCTACTTCCACTTTCAGTTTTAATACAATGGTTTAACACAGAGAAAGATGAAATCTTCTGTGACAGCCTGATAATTTAAGTTTCAGTAGGTGTCTGATTCTTTTCACACCAGTATCAGTTGAAACGCTATAGTTCACATTAGTGCAAAGGGAGAAAAGCAGCTATACATACACATCTTTGAGTTAAACTGAAAATCAAATCTCCTCAAGACTGATTTTACACATCTGGTTTAGAAACTGTTTATATCTGAGAATCTACCTATACTTCTAATATGAGTCCAACGCACTGTGCCCATAAGTTAAACAAATAAATAAACTAAGTTTGGCAGGTATCAACTCCAACAGAAGTCACAAGACTACCATAAATCCCCATAGGTGTTACATATTTGCAGTTAAAGAGATGAGAAGTGCAAAATAATTTGACCAAATATAAATATAATCTTACAACAAGTGCAGTATTGTCCTTGCCAAAAGTTCCTCAATTTGCATAAATGGTTTAATTGGAAAGTCAATTAGCTTAATGGTGTTTATCACTATAAGCATCATATCTAAGCTACTGCAGAGTTAAGCAAAGGTGCAGAGAGATATTTTACATCCTAATATTATTAACTATTAAAACTTTACGCAGTGTGCTCCTTTTCTTAAATATTAGGCATCATGAATCTCTCTGTAGTCTAGCAAATTACTTGGAAAAGTCTTTCAATTCCCTTTTTTATTTTCAGGTGCTTTAGAACATTTAAATCCCAATACTTCTTAACTTCCATAGCAAAATCTGAGCTTCTTAATTAGCACGTCAATACACCTATCATTTTATGAAAATCAAATTATTACATTCTGGTTTTAGTCTGCAAGCCTCAGGAATCACTTCCGTATATGGGAGGAGAACATCTATAAATTTGATTTTCTGAATTAAAATATCAGGGATCAACTTCAGTGAAATATCAGGAGAAACTCAGGGCAAGCAAAGAATGTGGGCAATTATCATTCTTAACTTTCTCTCACCAACTGGACAACATTAATATCTCCCTACGGTCTAGTAGAGCACAAAAGGGTCTCTTGGGCAGTAGGATGTGAGTGGACCAAAGATGAAAAACCATCTAGTAGTTCATGAAGGTAACATGAAATAACATAATCTCAAATTACTCATTCTTCTCAAGAGATTTCAAAAGCAACAGAAAGGGGAAATATCTCATGCTCTTTCCCAGTGTCTTTCTATGTCTGGGCAAAACTAGTTTACAAATTAACCTTCCAGTTTAACTAAATAGCAGGAAATATACACTTAGCAAGACAGAACAGCACTCCTGTGGCAGGTCATTCACTCATTTGAAATATATATATAGGTCCTATTCCTCTATTACCAAAGAAAGGTGGCTGTGCTACTCTCATATTACAGGAATAGTACTGTCCAAAAAGGAAAAAATATTTTTATCTTAGGAAGAAATTTCTTTGCCCTTCTTGAAAATTTCCTGCTGCATACATATATCCTATATATGATTCTCTTTATACTAGAGAGAGAAAATAATACTAAATTTACTTTATCCATTTTGAGAAAGTAGGGTATTTTTTCCAGACTTCATATGAAATAGTTTGAAAAAAAAGTTAATTTAATTTCCAGTAAAATCAAAAGGGAAAAGAAAAGAATGAAATTTCTATTTTGCTCTTCAGCACCAGATATATATAGAATTTTTTTTTTTAAATAATGGTTGAAATATCTGTGATTTGATCAAATCTGAACAATCTTTCTTTTCCAATTTGAATGTATAGAGAAGAGAACTTTTCTCATATAACCATAACTTTGTAGTCTGGAGCTTTAGCAGAGCAGGGCAAGGGAGAAGGAAAATGAAGAATACAAGGAAAAGAATTTGTCATAAAGGGGCTGTGCAACTGAAAAATTAATGACAGAATTACAGCCTTTTGAAAAACCCATTTGACACCTTGCAGGAGAGCACATTGTAGACACAAAATAAAGAGAAGGAAATGGAAACCAAGGCTGAGAGCAGTGTGACTGAAGATACGATGATTTGGTGAACTAAATGACATAGCAACTTTCAATGTCAGGTATGTATTGACAAATTAGTCAGTTTTCCATTTCCGTTACCACCAATTCTTGAGTCCTTCCTCTAGCAATCCCAGTTTGATTTAATTTGACTCCTGAAATTGTTGGTCTTTTTGCAGTCACTATGGCCATCTTATTTTAAGAAGCATCATGTAAAATAGGCATGGATGGGATTTGAAAAGAAAATGGAGACTCTTTTTGTATTTTTTTTTTGGAAGTAGGAAGCAAAATAAAACTTGAGAGTAATAGAAGCAGCTGTTCTTTTTAAGCATTTAAAGTTTAAATATACTTTTGTAAATTATATAATATTTTCAATTCACAGAAAGGAGCTCAATTGACATTATTATAGATTTTCTAATAAAAATAAATATAGATTTGCATTCCTAAACTAGTAAAAATGCAAGATGATTTTATCTGTATCTACTGTAACTATTTTTTAAAGTAGCTCTGGGCTGCTGCATGCCACCTAGTACCAGTACATAAGAAAGCAGGAAGGCGTAGACACAGATATATTGCATTTGTCCATTGGTTCTTTTTTCCCTTACCCCAACACTCGTGGAGGCTTTCAAGAGGTCAACTTAAGTTAGAAAGCAAGAGTAGGAACCAAAAAAATAATAAATAATTATCTAATTCCTCTGTGAAATTTTTATTAAAAAGAATGTTTTTCTAGATAAAATGTTAACTCCTCTCATGATGAAAAAAATCATCACCTGACACAGTTCAAATTTTTCCTGTGGTTCAAATTAACGTCCAGAAAAAATACCTTGATCACTGATTGGTTAACTAAAACAGTGGTAAATTATAATAATAGATGTTATTTTGCTAAATCCACTCCTGGTATGATTTACCATAAAAATGACTACTTAACAATAGTGAAACATTTTAAAGGTTAGAATCCATAATGTAATCACTGTTTTTCCGGTGGTGACGGTTTAACTGTTTTCATTCCTAATAAAAGAAAAATGACTAGAAATCAGTATTCTTATAAAATTAGATAGGTTAGGTGATTTTCATGCTGTCATACAAACAGCATTCTTTGGATTTTTGTTATCAGCTAGCTATCAAGCTGCTCTTAGAACTTCTCGATAACATCTGCAGGCTACTCTCCACATGAGCTGATTCCTCAAATCACAGTTCATTTCAGCTCATCACACTGACCTGTGAGCTCTGTGCTGATGGGTCATGTTTAATGGACAAGTGAGCTGCACTCAGCTACCTGTCCTTTCATTCTGAATATCTTCAGTCATGCTAGTCCTCCTGAATTAAAAAACACACAGAAAAAAATGTTTTGAGAAATCACAGAACAAGCTGCAGTTAGTTTATTATTGTGGATGTGTCCTGAAATGAACAGCCAATCTCATCTTCTAATGAAAAATTTCATCTCTGCTAATTCATTGAGTAGAAAGCTTGAAGTATTTATCAACTGATTATTACAGCAGTAGCTGGCACATCTATAGCCACAAGTGTCAGTATTTCCATTATAAGCCCTGTTATTCTAGGTCCTAAAAATTTGCAGACTATTGAAACTTGGCACAAAAAGTTAGAAGGTTAGAAGGAACCTCTCTGAAAAGAATTTTGGTGTCCAGCCATTTGCAGATTACATAGCTGAAGTAGAGGAGTAATTTGCTCTTTGAACATGTCCTGCACAGGCTTTTCAGTTAGAAAAGACTTCACTGAAAATTATGACATTTATCTAACATTCAAGACACTATTCAAAACATAACAACATCACTTTATTTAAGATATATATTATAGATACAAGGATTATATAAACATTACACAGTCGTTCCAGTAACACTCTGGATGACATCATGGGGACTCAGTTTTATCTTCTACTGTAAGAATTGTCCCTTCTGATTGCTGTTAGTCATGACTCCTGTTCTGTACTGTCAGCCCTCATTTGGAGAAGTGGTTCTTTTGTGAAGAATGGGTTTCTGAATCTTTGGGCTTTAGACATTTTGAAGCAAAGTGGATAAATATCTGCAGATGTGTATCATGTATCAACAAATCTGTCAAACACAAGAGAGGTATGAAACTTTCAGATACACCCTCTCTGATTTATTTCATCCTAAATCCATGACGATATTCTCCTAAACCAAAGGAGATGTACTCAGTTTCTAAATTCAACCAGTCCGATTCTACAGAAGGACAGAAACATGTCATACACTTTCTAAAAACCTAAAGTAACAGATAACAAGCCAGTTAAAATCTACATCAATTTTTTTACAAATTCATCTACCTGGGAAAGCTCTTTCTGCCTGTTTCACCTCATGCTTATACTAAAAGTGTTGGGAGAGAAAGAACAAAAAGACTTGGTGTCAGAGGCACACTGAGTAAAGACAAGAATGATGCATCAGCTGCAAAAGGTATAGAAATGGTACTAGCCAAGCATCACATATTCAGCCAAACACACTGAAATTGCCATATTGTTCACTGAAGTAACTTCCTTAAATGTTAATGTGTGGGGGAAAAAACCATGAAAACCAAAACCACATTCAAAGGAGTTTAAGCTGATAAAGAACTAAGCAATTTGAAGGCCACAGTGTCTTGGAAGCATAATCACCAATTATGCCCCAAACAGTGGTAAACCAATATTTCTTGCATGTCAGGAAGCATAAGGGTTTTTTACATTCCATTTTTTTATTCCTAGATTATTTAAAAACACTGAGAATACAGTCAAACAAGTCTTAGGCATATCATCCACAAAAAGTAGGAAGTTTCTGAGGGAAAAATTAAATATTTTCATTATTGTTAGATTCAGTGCTTCTGTTTTGAAAATGTGAACATACTATCTAAACAGACTAGGTAAGCAATAGTCTATTATAATAGTTTATCTGAAATGAAAATAAAATGAAAACTGAAGAAATGAAATTTGGCTGCAGTGAGACAGAACAATCATGCACTTCTGAAATAGATTTCTGGTTCATGAGCTAAATGTTAAATCTGAGTTCCTCTGTTAGCAATTACCTTTTTCTTCTGAATTTGACTTTGAGATCTATGAGACTTTTTTCTTTATATCATCAAGTTTGAACAATTCTGTAGGATGGGGTCTGTATATATGAGATGTAGTATGGACTGATTTTCAAAGCAGAAACAAGAAATGCATGGTTATCAAGAACAAGTAAATATATATTTAGGAATTTGTGTCCTATAATCCTTTTTATTTTCATTGAATTAGACTGCCACAAGATGAAAACAGCTAACAGTTGACAGATGAACTAAAAAGGAAAGAGCAATGCAGCACTTCATTCTTGTTTTTCCAGTGACATTTTTTCTACTTACATTCAATTCCAACAGACATTTTTGGAACAATTCAGAGAAAAAGTAGCAATCTTGCTAGCATTGTGTGCAACATGCTAAATCTTGTTGCAGAGGAAAGCAATGCTAGGATGTTATATTCCATCTACCGCTGATTGGAAGCTGTGGTCACTCAGCTCCCTGCAGGCATAACAAATACTCCACAAAACATCTGTCTCTTGCACAAATTGACCATAGCACATTGTTTTGCTTATTGAGTTTGGCAGGCACAGCTGATGGAGGTTGCAATGCATTTTCAGTAAGCACTTACAAATACACGTTCAGAGGATTCATTTTAACTCCTTTACTGATGTGTTTTTGATAAAGCCTAAGTGCTTATGCAGTAGCAGGGATTTTTATTATGGTAGAAATGCTTAACACAGTAGCATTATATCATCCCATATGTTCTCAACTCATTATGGCCATATTAGTGGGCATGGTGACATCCTACATTGCAAATTTCGTGATCAATTGTTCATGCTCTTCTTTTGAGTCCTTCATGGCCTGTGTGTGATCTAACTTGTTGAAAGTATTTGATAATTCAGGACGTAGCTGGAAAACCACCACCCAAAATATTGGAGATCATCAAGACAATACAGGGTTGATATATACTACTGATTTTATGGTTCAAATGCAATCTTATGCCTTATAACTTGAAGTTCTACTGACCCAACAGCAGTATAAAAATCACTACTTGGTTCCAAATGAGACAAATTTAACTATACTTTTACTAATATAAATGCTGGCCTACTTTTGCAGAAAAAATCAGATCTAGGGACAGGTTCAGCTTTTCACATCTTCATCCTAAAGTTACATAGGAGTAAATGAGTAAATATTGAAGAACAGTGAAATTACTGTAGTAGGACACCCTTTGGAAATGTAGAGCAAAAAAGATTTTTTTCCTTGTAATATTGTTATCTCAGATACATGTTTTGCATTTTTGTAAGGTAAATAGAAGCTATATAGTTAACTATTACTGAAAAACATCATTGGGATTTAAAAATTTACTATATATCGGCAAATCCAAAAGAGAGACTCTTCTTTTAGCATTGAAGTAAACCGTCTAAAATTTCCTTTTTAGGGATCAGCAGACTGTGACTTATTTATCTGTTTTTGGCAAACATGAGAGAGACACACCACCAAATCTACAGCTGTCCAAGTATTGCTAAAAAAATTTAGCAGGACAGTACTTAATTGGAATCATATAATAGATATAATTTTGGGGGGGGGTTTTGTTTTGTTTTTTTTCTTTAGCTAGCACAATGACTTTATCCAGGAGAAAAAGAATGGAAAAAAAAATTAAGCCATTAAATAAATTAATTCATTTTTTAAAAAAAAACAAAAAAAAACCTGGATCTGTCATAGCAGATGATGAAAACACTAACAAATCACAGGCTTTTCAAAGCACAGAGAAGTGTGAATACATAGGACCAGAAGGTATTGGAAGCAGATTTGAAAACAGACTTATTGGTGCCACAAAGCTTCCAGAATAGCCTTTTGATACATTTTAGAGGAGTTTTTGAAGTATACATGTACCTTCATCCCCATTTACACAGCTGATGCTTGGCTGTCATTTCACACTTCTAATGTTTCATACCTTGAACAGAAACTCCCACTCCATCACATGTATGCAGCAAAGGATTGGGATCACCACCACCCATAACTCTCTCTCCTCTAAATCATTCAGCAGGACATAGAAGACATCATTTTTCCATTCCCTCAGCAAACACACCTGAAAAACCTGCATGACCAAAGGGCAGAATTAACAGACAGGCACTGACAAAACAGTTTGTGAACACATCTGAGCAGAAGCTTTGTTCTTCATTCCTTTTTGTTCCAGACAGATCCAAAGACTTTTGGTGTGGATTTATATATAAATGCAAGAAGGTGATCAAAAAGTTAGTCTGAATTATAATTTAAAGCCTAGAGCTGAAATTATTTTAAGGTCTCCGATTCCAGTCTGAGGTCTTAACCTTTAGTCTGGAGGGTTAATTCTGGCTGTATTTTATCCACAGGAGGAACTGGTCAGCAGTGAAATGTATAAATTATTAAAAAACTTCTTGATCCCAATGCATAGATCTATTTTTTATTATTATTTTAAACAAAAGAAGTCAAGAACATAGAACAGAATTCAGACACAGTCCAGCGCAGCTACACGGCCTACAACATCTGAAAATGATGATCCAAATCACTTTAGACACTCACTGTTTGACTGGGGAGAACATCTTATTCAGAAGTACAAATGAAATTATGACCCTGGCATTGACGCACTGGTAAAAGCACTGGCAAAATAGAAGTTTTTACTGTATGTGTCTGCATTCTGAAAATGTTGGATACATGTAAGTAAACTAAACCATTGCTCTTTGCAATGCTGTTTGTTTGTTTGTTTGCTTTTTGTGAAATATGATTGGTACGAAATGTATTAGAAAATATTAAACCCTAAATACATTGAACTCTCAAGGTGCCAATGTACAACTTATCATGCATTAATTTGCTGGAAAACTGTGAGGATGCTTGTAGCACTGAATAAAAGAACCCTCAAGGACACAACACAAATGAAACAGCCCTCTCCATCTCATTTACTAATCTACAGCTGTGTAGATACACAATGTTTTCTGGAGCAAAAGAAAATCGTTAAAATATCCAAATGAATTTTCCCAGCATTTTTGTTAATGCAAAAGAAAGCTAGCTTTTAGAACACTATGCTACATCTACAGTCAGGCTACATCATAACATATTCATTTGTTCAATATCATTCTACAAGAAAAAATCATAAATATATGTCGTGGTTTGACACTGGTTTAAACGCCGAACACACGGAATCCAATTATATATATATATGGGAATATGGATTTATTGAGGAAACTATAAAGGAATTTCGGGGCAAAACAAGGTCCACACTTAAACAATTGCAATATACAAAAAAGTTTATTACTAAAAGAATGAGAAGTAAAAAAAAAAAAAGAAATTATAAGAAATCAAAGCAAACCTTTAAACACCTTTCGTTCCCAGTGCCTGCTTCTTTACTACAAACCTCTCACAAGTGAAAACACAACAAAAAAAAAATGGGATTTTGGTCAGCGTTGCACTTTTTTAGGAGTCTTTTTATGCTTAAAGAAAGAGGTTCTTCTATTGTGCCATAGAAATTTTACAAACCAACAGTCCGCCTAGAGAAACAATCTGTTGAAATGAAAAAGGTATCTCTCCCATGAATCTTTTGCAGTCTTCCCACACTGCCAAATTAGGGGCCACAGAAAAAAAATAGGGTTTCAGTCTTTCAAGGATGAGTTATCTCAGCCCGAAAGCAAAGGTTCTCTACTTCGAATCTCTAGCAGCTTCTCACAACTTCTATACGGCCTGGTGTGGGCCTCTCTTTAACAGCTTCTCACAACTTCTATGTGGCCTTGCGTGGGCCTTTCTTTAAAGTCACAGGCTGCACAAGAATTTCCCAGCCCCCCAAGTTTTTTCAAATGGATTAAAGTCCTTTTTACAGCTTTGCAAGAAGCATTTTTAAGCTCTGCGGCAAAAGCACGCCCGCCCTCTTTTCCCATCGCCCTCCAGCTGCCATCCCACATGGTCTCACCCTTCCCCTCAGCTTCGACCCATGGGGCTGTGCTTTCTCTTCCTTCCTCGCTGACTTTAAAAAAAGGCTCGGCTTGTTGGCTGCAGTGTGTGGTGTTTCTTCGGTTTTGGTGAGAGCTGTGCTGGATGCAGGGATGCCCCGCCGGCCCCACCGGCTCCACGCGAGGTCTCGGCGGCCTCGGATCATCTGGGCCATGCGGTCTCGGCTGCGCACGGCCTGCGGAGCCGGGACAGCTCTCCCCCGGGCGGGGAGGCCCGGCCCCACGCCGCCACCACGCCGAAGCGTCGAGGGGGAGCTTGGCCCGGGCCCGGGCCCTCCGCCTCTGGCCACCCCTCGGCCCCTGAGGCAAGAAACAAAGAGAAACTTCCCCCCCACTGCTTCCCTATAGGTATGCGATTGCAGAGGTGTTACCAGCCCGCTCACTGGGTTCGCAACTTATCCATCAACAAACTTTCAACCTACCACAAAATAGTAAAAAAAAAAAATCATAATATTTAATAGCAGTTTCATTGGTTCATACAATTAGACTGTTTTGCTAATAAAAGAAAACAGTGTAGTTAATAATTCATCTTGGGAATACCCTTTCAGGTATCTGATTTATAACAGTTAGTATGAACCAATATTCTCAAAATTCTAATTGCAAAGCCTTTTTAAATGCCAAAAAAGCCCTTCTGTATTTTGAATCACTATTCTTCTCTTTCCTACTCTTAACTGTAATTTAATGACAGTTCCTATGATTAAAAATGGTGCTTGGAAGCATTTTGGCAAAAATATTATTTGTTTTCTCTCCAGTGAATATCCCTGCAGAAACTGGAAAGTAATATCTTATTTTCTCTAGACACATATTTCAAGCTGGTATTTGGGGCTTTCAAAGCTTACCATTTCCAGGACCCCCTTATCTTCAAGGATATTTTAAGTAGCAAGACATTAATTTTCTATAAAAACTGGTTCCCAGTTTTTTATGTAGAAAGATTCATTTGATGTTCTTTAAAAAACCATTGTAAGATTTCAGAGTGCAGCATTGACAGCTACCAGAAAGGACGATGCAAAAAGCCATTATGAAAGCATAACACTTACAAGCTTTGAGAACAGGGAAAAGGAGGTAATGGAAGAATAATAAGTTCTAGGAAAAAGAAATGTCCACATTTATCACTCACATGAGACACTATGAATCAGTGCAGAACACACAAGTGGTGTAATACACTATTTCTGATCCACATCCTCGTCTACAAAAATAAAAAAAATTTAACTAAACTCATGCTTTCAAGCACTTTTGTTTCTTTAAAGCAGCACCTGAAATTCAGACCATTCTCAGTGGGATGGCTAATTCTTTGCCTGTAGTATTCTGCTTCTTTGTTTGTGCTTCTGGCTACAGGCAAAAATATTATACCTACCTGCAGGATAATGTTTTCATTAGTCCAAAAAAAAAGTTTCATCAGAGCAAACTGGTAAAGCCAGGATCTAGTACAAGAGGCTTCAAATAAACTGTTCTTCAGTGGATTTAATAATATTCATAATATTATTAAAAGAAATTGTTAGATTATTTAAGATTTGTTCCCTGTGCTGAACAATGTTGCATGCTTTAGTAAGTCGTTAGATTTAGCTCTTTGCACATATTTTTGCCAGAGAGAGAACAGTAGTCTTTTCATCTGCATACTTACAACTACAACTTCCCTCTAAGTTTAGGAACATGAAAATATCATACTTTTAATTAGGACTCAAAATTTGGCAGCAGATTGATACCTGTTTTTCCATAATTCATAGAAAGGTTAGTTTATCTTACTAATTTTTCTAAAAAGCCTAATATTTTCCCTCTCTTTCTTTATTATTTTAACATTAAGCAACAAATAAATTTATCCCTTTTTAAAATTATTCTTTTAGAACTAAGGTCAACATAAATTGCTTTTCACAAGCTTAAGTTTGTATGGTTGGTGCTGACATTAGTTTTACTAGACAGCTGTGATAATTTGTATTTCCTCAGTGGATATACATGTACATGATAGAGGTCTTGGTGGAAAGACAGCAGAAGGCAAAAAACTTGAGATAGAAATATGCTTAAATATATAATGAGAAACAGATAAATTCTTAAATTAGTGGGCAATTACATTTGGTAATTATGTTAAAGTGATTGATACTGGACTTCTTTTTAAAAGTTTCTTTAACAAGGAAATGGATATGAATGCCCAGTTTTGCCCCTACTTAAAGAGATTGCTTCTGTATATAAACTAGTAGAGCATTGGCTTAAGCTAGTTCTTAAAATGGAATCAAATATATTAGGAGGAAGCCTTTTCTGTTAATATAGGTGTGCTTACCCTAAGTCTTTATTTTTGTTTTTTTGCTTGGTTGGGGGTTTTTTACCAGTCTATTAGAACAGTGATCTTTTTATACCCCAAATCAAAAGATTAATGCTGAAAAAATTAATTCATT
The DNA here is from genome assembly GCA_013397975.1 of Machaerirhynchus nigripectus. Classification (NCBI taxonomy): domain Eukaryota; kingdom Metazoa; phylum Chordata; class Aves; order Passeriformes; family Dicruridae; genus Machaerirhynchus; species Machaerirhynchus nigripectus. Next base: position 84,930 of record VZRQ01018918.1, on the reverse strand, counting down.
TTATAACGTTTGACAAGTCTGGAAACATATTGAAAACCAATGTACTTTTTCCTGAATACTTTTACTAAATGCCTTGAAGGACAAGCCTGAACAGGTTCTGCAGCTACTCTTTTGGAAATGTGAAAATATCACTCAGGGATATTATAGATGTGTGCCTATGAACCAGAAGGAGAATTAGAAGTGCAGAGAAATCTGAGCAGAAGAACAGACAAAATAAAAATTAAAAAAATATTTTTACGCTAGCTTGAAAATCACCTTCATGGTAAGGAAAGCTAGGTTCCATCATGCGTAATGGTGCATAGCCAGCTGTGAATCAAGGGAAAAATAAAACCAGCATCACTCTAGTGTGGCTGTGCACCTTCAGTGCATGGGAAATAGCCAGGGCTGTGTCACCATGCAGCTCACTGCAAGGCCCAGCTTTAGCAGCTTCGAGGCCCAAAGCACAGTGCCACTTGGGGGTCCCGATGCTGAACAGCACCGGGATGCTGCGACCTTCCTAGGGAAAGCATCTTGCGGGGAGCAGCCCTTCCAGGGGCACCGACAGGCCTCCCTGGGCAACACGGGATTTCAGCAAGTGTAGCTATTTCTCAGCTACAAGCAATTCCAGCTCTTGTGATTCAGCTCTTTGTGAAATCACCCAAGGCAAACTCAGGGACAGAGAGATAGGAGCTTCGTATGGCAGTTCCACAGAGTTAGCCTTTATTGTCCAGCTACCCTGCAAAGGAAACACCAGTGACAACCACTTCCCCTTGGCAGGGGCAGGGGGAGAGGTTTTTATGGGAAAGGCAGGGGGTGGGGTAAAAACCAATTAGCCACCTGGGTACAGGCTATTACCATAAAGAAACAAGGCATGTTGGGAGTGGTTCATTTTGTCACCCTAACCCAAGGAAGGTTGCTTATCTCTGGGGAGATTCTTTTGGGCCAGGCACCTTTGTCCTTTATGGTAGTGCAGAGGGTTCCTGCACTATGGGCTCACAGCCCTCCCCAGTGCAGTGCCAGAGAATTTGCCCCTAACATTTTGGCCAACATCTGACCCAGAAATGTCCCATTGCAGGGTGCACTTTTCCTACAGTCACTGAACCCAGGAGCAGATCTGGAGTGGCAGAAGGGTGGGAGTCCTTTCCATAAATTTAGGAAAGCAGATACTGGCATCCCTCCCCCTCTGCGAGGGGGTTTTGGGGAGGCAAAGGAGGGACCGGTAGGGGTGGGGCAGGGAATACCAAAAGAGAACGGAATTTAGGGTGGTAGGAAAATGTTTAGGGGTTAGGGTTAGGTTCAGAGGTTACATTCAGTGTTTAGGTTAAGGTTTAGGGTTAGGGTTAGGGTTAGGTTTAGCTTATGATTATGGTTACTGTAGGAGTTAGGGTAGGCTTTAGGGTTTATGGTTTGTGTTAGGGTTAGTTTCAGGGTTAGGGGTGGGGTTAGGGTTGGGGTTAGGTTTAGTATTAGGTTTACTGTTAGTGCTCTGGGCTGATTTCAAAGTGCTGCTTTATTCTTTTACCGTCTGCTTAATGCCCAAGGATGCTGTATCTTTTAGATGGACCCAGTGAACGGGGCCGGAGCCCCGGGACAGAAGTGCGGGTCTGGTTATTGGCTAGGTCAAAGTCCTCGAGCTCCAGTGGTCTCCCCCATGCTCTGGAGGGAGTTCACTGGGGTGCTCCACTGCTTCTTAGTGGTTTTTTTGTTCCCTCTAGTTGGAAAAAAGGTTTTGTTGGTTTTTTCCCTTCTCCCTGCCTGGCCTCCCTGCCTTCCTTCCCTTCTCTCCGGTCCGAGGAGCCTGCAGGGTGACCCCAGCTGGTCCAAACCCTGGGGAGGGCCAAGCCATTGAGCAAGGGGATGCAAAGGTCCACCAGCTTGGCCTGCCATGAGGAGGAGGACCTGTACCAGGGAGTCGACAATGCATTTTTCCATCTGCCCTGCTCAAGGCAGCTGTGTGGACTCCCGTTTCGCATCACCTTCCCCTCCCCCGCCAAATTCCCCTTCCACTTACACTTCCCCTTTTCTCTCACCCTTCCCCTTCCCGGGTACTGGGGGGACCAGTTGCCAGCCCGTGTGCTTTTTCCTTCTCATGGCATTTATTGTATTTCGAGGTTTTTTTCTGTTCAAACCTGTTTTATTCTAAGTTAAAAAAGAGTTTTGATTTTTTTCTCCACTTTCACCTGCTCTTATCAATTTGTCACACTGATGAAGCAAAGCAGTAGGAACTGTCTCTTTGGAGGATGCACTCATTCTGAAAAATTTCTTCTGAGAATTTTGTAGCCAAAGCGAGACACCCAAGCACTAAAACTTACCATAATCAAAACTTAAAGCTAACCCTAACCTTCAAGCTGAATCTAACACAAACCCTAACCTTAACCCACCCCTAACCCTAACCCTAAACTTTTTCAAAATGTTCAAAATATTCCCAAAAACAAGAATAAAACCAAATGATGTTAGATGTTGGTGCCAAAAAATCGATGTATTTTATTTAATAGTAAAAGAGGCAAAGGGAAGGAAAGAGAAGAAAGAAAGAGAAGAAAGAAAGAGAAGAAAGAAAGAGAAGAAAGAAAGAAAGAAAGAAAGAAAGAAAGAGAGAAAGAAAGAAAGAAAGAAAGAAAGAAAGAAAGAAAGAAAGAAAGAAAGAAAGA
>VZRQ01018918.1:45221-68080 GCA_013397975.1 Machaerirhynchus nigripectus | reverse complement strand
TGCCAAACCAATACAGTTTCTCATCTAACAGAAACTTACTTACTCATGCCAACATTTCATATAATAATACTGAAGAAAATAGAACCTATTTTGCAAAAGTGGTTCCATAATTAAATAGTCTATAAACCATTATTAGTGATTACTGTACATAACTGCAAATAATGAGCTACTCAAGTAAACTAAGTCTCACCAACTTATGAGTAAATAAACTCTGAATTCTAAAAGAGGCATCAAAAGCAAGTGAGAATTTTTTGGAGGTAGTGGTGCCGATGCATGTCTTCCTCATTTTTTTCCAGGTTTAGTTGTTCAGCATTTTTCTCTTCTTGTTCATGCTGTCAAGACAGACTGCAAACTTATTCATTGGGGGATTTTTATTCCTTCATGTCTTCAGCACATGCACAAAATACAGTCAGTACTGCAGAGATCAATATGAATACTGTTAATAGCTCTGTCCACACATACTAGCAATGTTAAATCTAACAGCCACAAATCATAAACCCTTCATATGGTCTGCAAGTTATACATAACTCTCCTTGGAAGTGCTTTTTTAAGAATTCACTTTTGCTTAGGCAGCTAATTAATGAAGGTCAAAGTTGTTATAGTTTAGTGAGAACATAGAAGAGATCATTGAGCGTAATTTCTCTCATACTGGACTCTCTTTATTTTTGAAAGTTTATACTACAGACTGCATATATTTAACCTTCAATATTCCCTAAATAAAAACTATGTTTTCTTAAATTTAGGGTTAGTTCAGTTATGCTCTCTCTTTGGAAATCCAGCCTAAAAAACCCCCAAACCCAGAAGAAGTACTGCTTAAAAAAAAACCAAAAAACAAAAAAACATTTTTTTGTGGCAATCAATCGTATAGTTCCATCCTTTTGGTATTTTGGTATACCTCTTCTGCAAGGTTAACTTAGCTGCTTTCCTGTTGGCCTTTGACAAATTTCTGGCAAAGTTTGTAAAAATTCCCAGAATGGAGTAAAAAAGAAGCATAATGTTCAAACAGAGAATAATATCACAATATTACTTTCTCTTGTGTGATTTCCTTTGAATTATTTACAGAAGAACATATAGAGAGATGTCTACAGTATAGATGTCTGTCTACATCTGGACTAGTTACCCTGCTGCCAATTTGTAGTTAGCCATGAGAAACAGGCGCTTCAAGTAAAGTAGATATTTAATAGATAGATAGATAGGTCGATAGGTAGATTAATAGATAGATAGATAGATAGATAGATAGATAGATAGATAGATAGAAAATCTTAAAATATAGAAAAATTGTGCCCTTTCTCACAAACAAAACCTGCATGGAAGATGTCCTCTTTATTAACCGTTCTTTTTATATCACTTTAGGTATTTTTAAAATATTTGTGAGTAGGTATGTTACAAAATTAGGTAAAATCTTCACCTCAATATTTGAAAACAGCCATAAGATCATAAAACATCACAAAACATCCCATAAGAAGTGAGATAAGCTTGAGCTCCAATGCATAAAAGCAGTACATGCCCAGAGCTTTTTTCATTGTCATTGAGAAAAAGTCCTTTGTAACATCATAGTGAAGATCTCAGCCTTACCCTTACCTGCAGCATAAACTGACCTGGCCTGACCTCAGTCTGTATCTCACCTAGCCTATTGGCAATGATACAAGTCTATAAATCTGGTCACAGACAATTGCTTACATCTTACCAAAAAAAAAAAAAAAAAAAAAAAGTAATCTGAGTCTTCCTTGGTATTCAGTGAAAAGTGGAAGCCAGATCCTCTGCCCTTACCTAGGTGTTAAGGAAGCACAAAGATGGATCTGAGAAAGTGTGAAATATTAGACTACCTCCTGAAGCAAGATAGTATAGGTATAATCACTAGATACAATCACTAAAGAATGGTCCTTGATGGTGCATCCTTACAAAATCCAGAGAAAATCTTGAAGAAAAATCTGGAACCAGGTCTGCAATATACAGAACTGCAAAGATTTTCAGTAGGTACATATCTCCTGATGAAGGGTTGATCCTGGTTCCAATAATGAAAAACAATCCTTGTTGCTGTCTAAATTCTGCTAATGTCTGTCAAGAGCAAGGTAAAACAAATACCTCTTTCTCCTGAGCTGTGAATTTTCTGCTATGTGATAAAGAAGTGCAATATAGAAACCACAGACCTGTTAGCCTAACCTCTGTAACTGGAAAAAATGACAGAGAAAGTCACACTGGGTGCTATGGAAAGGCATTAAAAAGGCAATGCACTCACCAGGCACAGTCAACACAAATTCATGAAGGGTAATTCCTCACTAATTTGATATCCTTCTGCAGTAAGGTCATTTGGCTCGTGAATGAGCAGAAGACAGTGGATGAAGTTTTTCTGGATTTTAGTCAGATCTTTGATGCTCGCCCTCACAGAACACTTCTGGACAAGTTGTCCAACTGGGACATGAGTAGATACACAGTGTGCTTGCTGAAGAACTGGCTGAAGGGCAGGGCTCAAAGTGTTTTGATGAATGGGGCTACATCTGGCTGGCAACTGGTCACCAGCAGTGCTCCTTGGGGCTCAAATCTAAGCAGAGTTCTGTTCAGTACATCTATCATCAACAATCTGGATGCAAAATGGTTGATGATATCAAACTGGGAGGTGTTCTCTCAAGGGACAAGTATAGCTTCAAGGTTGCTATGATTTGGGTTTTTTATGAATGCAGTGTTAGTAAAGCCTATGCTTAAGTTATTGCTGAACAGTTCCTGTGCATCATCAATGGCATGAACTTTAACAACAAATGCTGGATTCTGAACCTGGTGCAGAGTAATGCCAGACACAAATATAAACTGGGAGAGGAGTGGCTGGAAATCATCTGGAAGTGCCTTCTTGACTTTCATATTTAATTTACCCATCACTAGAAAAAACAGTTCTATGAGATAAAGACTTTTTCTTTCTTTTTTCCCTTGAAAAAAAAAACATCTGCATCAATTAACAATAACACAAATGGACAGGAAAGAACAAAAATGAGGTTGACACTTTTAACACAGAAATTTAACACAAAGTGAAATTCAACATTTTATTCTCACAAATGTAAGAAATAATCTGATTTTCTGTTGGATTCTGCACCTAGAATGGAGTAATGCAGCGCACAATGACACCAGCCCTGCAAAAAGTGATCTCGGGGTGCTGGCCAGCAGGAGGCTCAGTGGGAGTCAGCATTACCATGGCAGCCCAGAGGACAAATCTCAAGCTGGGGCACATCAAACACCACATGACCAGCCAGTCAAAAGAAGTAATTATCCTGCTGTGTTCAGTGTTAGTGTGGCCTCATCTGGAGCACTGTGTGCAGTTCTGCTTGGGCTGCACGAGTCAGGAAGGATCTGAAGGTCCTTGAATGAGTCCAACAAATTTGGTGAAAAGGTTGGAAGGGATGTCCTATAAGGAGTGTATGAGAACTTCAGGCTTGTTTAGTTTGGAGAAAAGATGTTTGATGGTGATCTCATTGCTCTCTACAGCTTTCTGAAGAGGGCAAGTGGAGAGGGAGATACTGATTTCTTCTCCCTGGTATCCAGGGACAGGAGGTGTGGGAGTGGCTCAAAGCTGCATCAAGGAAAGTTCAACCTTGACATATTTTTCCAGAGTGTGGTCAAACACTGGAACAGGCTTCCAAAGAAGTGATCTATGCCCTAACATGTCAGTGTTTAAAAGATAATTGGACAATGCCCTTGACAACACACTGTAGCCTTTGGTCAGCTCTGAAGTTGTCAGGCAGGTGAACTGACTGATTACTGTAAGTCCCTTTCAACAGAAATATTCTATTCTATTCCATTCTATTCTGATTCTCTCTAGTGATATTCAGATATTTTCAATTAGTCCTAATATCGAGAAAATACTGAAAAACATTAGATTACAACAATAATTTCAAGTATTTGTGACTGTTTTAAGTGATGTGAGAAGTACTTTGAAATGGATTTCTTTATTAGGAAAGTGACCTTGACATTTCAATTAAACAACATTTTTCACTGTTTTTTGTGAGGATAGAGATAATTTTTTTATTGTAGCTTGCATGGTGCTATGGATTGGATTTGTGGTGAAAACAGTGTTGATAACACAGTTAGTTATTGCTGAACAGTTCTTTCACAACTTCAAGATTTTTCTGCTTCTCTGTATTTGCCCTAATGACATTCATCTCTATTTTCCTATGCAGCAGTATAATTATACTACCCTTCATATGAATCCGTGTCAAATATGTACCCTGGTCTCCCAGGACTTTTGTTCAATGACTAAAAAAATGCGTTCTATAGGTTCCTAAAATTGTACAAAATTATCTATATTTAAAAGAGGTTAAAACATTATTTTCATTAAATGTTCTCATTTTTTAAAAATTTCTCATTCTTCTTGCTCTTCAGCCTCCCTCTCCTGACATGTCTTTCATCTTTTCAAATTAAAAAAACTGACAGAGAAGATAAGGACAGGGAGAGAAATAACAAATTCTTTTTTCAACTTTCTTCAGAACATTTTTAAAAGCAAGCCTTTAATACTTACAGTAAGCTTCTCAGCTTTTGAAAATAGATAACTTGTTTATCAGCTTCACTTTTAATTCCTACTCTATGATTGGTCTATGTACTTCTTCAGGTTAAAATTAACTAAAATATAAAATTTGACTCATGGCTACTGCTCTATCTTCCTTTCTTTCACAACAGTTCCAAAATAGTATCACAAAGTAGCCTTCAAAATAATCCTGTTTACAACAATTTGTTCATGTGCACATGCATAATTCTCTGAATCTATAGTTGCCATGGGAGATAGCAGAGAGGCATCATGTTATTATTTGCCTGTCCTTACAGTGTTTTAATGAAGAAAAACTATATGTAAATTTCTGTACTTATTTCCTTGTCTCTTTTGTTGTTTTTTTTTCCCCAGAGACTGAATCTGAGATGGGTACCATGTTATCCTCCATATCTGTTTTCAATGTGGTGCACAATATCTCTCCTAAATTCATAGCCAAACAGTTTTATCCACTATGCAGCAGCAAAACAGAAAAACATCACTTACTTGTTCGTCATTTACTCTTTTATGAAGTCTTCTTAAAAAATTTATTTTCTCCCTTCTCAGAGGTGGAGGAAAATATTAGTTTATTAAGTAGGCTCAAATCCTAACCGTAAAATAGTCACATTAAGTAACTCACATTTGTCTGAAAAAAAAAGAAGTCTGAATGGGAACATATATTAAGCTGAAAAAAATTAAGTAATACACAATACACACAAGTGCCTGTCAAGCAGAGTTGCATGCTAAAATTTCCCACTTAGAATGACATTTAATATATTTTACTTTCTTTTCTTTTTATACTGCAGGAGATATAATTTAAATTTAAATTATGGTAACCTAAAAAGCCATTTTACTGGAAATGAGCAATTGATCAACACAAGTGTGAGAAAAGCAAACATCGAGAGTGTTGATATTTTTAATATTTTTTCCTTTTTTCTCGGTTTGGTATTAATCAGAGTGATTTAATAGCTGTGGTTTTTATATTTTTCATCTAATCTCACATTACTTTCCTATCCCCTTGGGGATATTACCAAATTTTAATCAAAATACTGTAGATGTACTTATGTCAGTCTTGAGCATCCTTTTAGCTTTGTTAAATAGTTACAAGTCTGAAAAGACTTTCATGTATTTTAAGAATTTAATTTCTTTTATAGTTTTAATTGTAACAAGGACCAGAACTCATTAAAAACATGTATGATTAATGTATTTTCCTCAGATATTTTATTTCTGGCAATTCTGTAAATTCATGGAGCTTTAGAAAGAACATTGTTCCAGATCAATACTTGGAGCTTTGATTCTGTAAAGATTAACTTGTTTTGTTTGGGCTTCTTTCGGTTACAGTAACTATTACCAAATACTTCTAATTGGGATGCTGACATGATCAATTTACAGCAAAACTAAAGCTGGCTTGAGCATGTCTAGGAGTATGAACAGTGCATTTCAAGAGAACAGAGTTTCAGACAAAGCAGTGAAGATAAATTCTAGGGTTACAGGATATTTAACAGAAAGAAATCAAATACATGAAACATATCCTTTTCCTTTATTAGGTCACAGAAAAAATAGAGAATATTAATCATTGATATCATCTGTTCATTTCTAAAGAAGTTTGCAGTGATAATAATAGTCCATTTTGGTTTCACTCTAAACATGATGAATATTAGTGCAGAATGTGTTCTCACAGATTAAGCTTGAATTAATTGAATCTCCAAATTCAGCCATTCATATTTGTCTGATAATGGCCTAATTAAATTAAGAAATTCCTTAAATCAGTAGTGTCAGAACATTACATCTATTTGAAAGCTGTTTGATGACTCATGTGAAATAAATCAGTCAAGTTCTTATACCTGCTATAATGTAAAAGTAATGACATCTGTCCTAGTTCTCTCTTTTGTCAGCTGAATCCTGAGGACATGTTCGTAGCTTGTAACACAGCACAAGGTGAGCAGCCCTGAATACAGCCCTGTTCACGGAATATGTTTCAAAGTTGTGGATAAACACTAAAATAAATAATAATAAATAAAATAAAGTAAATCCCAGAAAATATAAATCACTATGCTGTGTCCCATCTACTGAGACTTGCCTCTGAAAATCTATTTACCTGAGATATGCTGCACTGACTCATGCATCTCCCATTTTCAGGTTTATTTTAACTATACCTGTGTCATGAAATCTTCCTTCTGCAGTGGCGACACTGAAGGTGCAGCTTAGAGGTTTAGGTCCTTTGTTGAGCAATAATGTATTCCCTGAGAGGTGAATGCTGGAGAAATTTAAACCATCCCTTAAACCATCCCTGATTTCCATAGTACATATAAGATTGGAGAGGGCTATGGTTTCCCAACTTACCCATTAGGAATGCATGCTGGTGAGGAAATTAATGAAAAATTAAATTAGTGCTTAAAACCAGAATTTCATACTTGGAAATAAAAGCGTTTTCGTGAGAAAAATCACTGCATGCACAAAGGGAATGCATGTTAGAACTACTACACCGTAAGATGTATGGTGGCACACATACTTCATTCTGGCATACAATTTGTTTACCCAAAATATTTTTTAGCTTGAGGGGTTTCAGAATTTTAATGAAAAAATTCTTGATGTACATTTTATTATTTAAAAGGAAGATGCTGTCAAAAACATCACAAGCATTGTAAATTATTGTTTATGTGTCAGGATGCAGGTGCCACTGTCAAACCTTTTTACTAACTTCGGTGTTTCTTATTAGAACTAAAAATATTTGGATAATCAGAATGTATTACTGAACATTGTATCAAACATGCACTGGGTTAGATACTGCAGAAGTACCCCGCTGGATGGGTAGTTGTACAGAACATAAGCTAAAATTAGGGCTTAGGATAACAGATTTCTTGGAATCTCAGGTTTTCTTAGAAGCTTGATGGCATGACAGAATACTTGTGTTTGTATTTAAAGAAATCTTGTACCTAAAAGAAGGAACAAATTGTATATGAAATAACTTTAATCTCTGGGGACCGTCTTTCCATAGATTTCTATCTATGGAAATCAGTGGCAGAAAAGAAAGGACTGTTTCTGCAGAGTGATATGGTATCGTTGTCTATTCTGTAGCTGAAATTTCTGTGTTCTCTTAAATGCATAGTTACGTCATTGAAGAAAATGAGCACAGTGAAATAGATATTTCAGCAAGTGAACGATGAGCAAAGTTAAAAATATTGTGATAGAAAAATGACTTGCCTAGTAGCTTCTATCACAGGTTCAAAAGCTCTTACATAAGACTTCGGCAAAACCACAGGCAGCAAACTCTACTGTGCTCTCAGTTGCCTGAGCTGCCACTGTTCGGCAATACAGCAGTGACAGCCAGAAGGTGTGTTTTTACAAAGAGACGACATAACTATCCGGGAAAGCTTTCCCTTTTAGGACTGTGCCTAAAGATAGCCATGTGTTTAGTCAGAGTATTTTCAGCTTTTTAGACTGATAGATCGAGGAATTAAATGCACACAAATATATGGCAATCACAGAAAGGATACGGTCAAGTTTTAAGCTATTTTCTGGTATGTATGGAAAAATCTCACTAAAAATGGAAGTGTTTACTGGCTGATGGTGGTAATACAAATACTGAGTAATATATTTGTCTCATCCTTATTTAGGCCTTCTGAATAAAACAAAAAGTTAAGTTCAGTAGTCATTAGGACAAGCTAAAAAAAGAGGTGCAAAATATATTATCTGTGTTTTACACAAAATGTGCTTTGAATTAATAATCATCCAATATTTTGAATATATATCCAGGAATATATATCTATCAAATTCTTATCTTTGAATTAATGAGTTTTGCTATTAATTCACATACAGTAGCACATTATCCAAGTTCGATATTTTTTCATTTTTTGCCATTCAGCATAAAAGAATTAGTTCTTGCATTAGCGATTCATTATTTAAAGGGACATTACTGCTATTCTAAAACTACATATAGCAGCAATGAGAAATAAATGGGAAGGTAAAAAGTTGAGGTCACTGTTGAGAATTGTATTTAACATTCACAGATCCCTTTCCTGCTTTGAAGTATTAACCTAAGTGTTTATCAAAGAAGACACAGCCTTAACCTCTGGTTATTTAAACAGAATAAAGACCAGATGTTATAATTCCAGGTTTGGGTGCAAATGACATTTCCCTTTAAGAAGCAATGCATTTTGTCATAGCAATTTGTGTAAAGATATGAAGCCATGAGGTAGGCTGCCAAGTTCTCTCTGGTTCATTTGTTATGATTTTTGCACCTGACACAATCTCATGGGTTCAAGTCTCAAAGTGGCACTCTGTAGTGCTCTACTGATAGAAGAGCTATCTGTACTTTAGGTGACATTTTAAAATAAGTTCTCTGGCAGTTATCCAAATGTATGCTAAAAATCATAAGAGACATTTCCAGATAAGAGCTGGAGATAATAGCACTCTAGTGGGCAGAATCTCTTTTCTCTATAAAACTTGGTCTGATACCTAAGATTGTCTGTGAGCCATTGCTGAGCACATCTGTAACAGCTGCTTCACTTTCCTCAATGTCATTTTGTAAAAAAATAACTCATTATCCTTCAGAGATGTTCAGTATCTGGGATTGCAGGAGCATTTTTAAATCAAATTCTATTCAGAAGGCAACCGGGGTTTTGTCACTTATTATAAATTAATTCCTTGATTCTGGCAACCATTTCACTCTTCACGTACTCAGGTAACAGAGTCAGATTCTCTGAAGAATAGCCTGTTCAGTGACGAGTTAGTAGGCAGTAGAAAAAGACAATACCTGGGCATATGTAGGTGGGATTAAGGTGTTAACATGAGGGTAAGTGTTCCTCTAGGAGTATGTCAAACACCAGGTTTTTCCTACAGGCCTGGTTAGTCCTGTCAAGAAGGGAAGTTTGTTCACCCAAAGTAACAAGGATAAATAAGACCAGTGGTGTAGACTGATTTTGATCTTTCTGTAAAATGTTCTTTTGTAGGTTTTGGTCACTGTCATTTTTTTTCTTGGTTTTCAGCTTATGTTGCTATGACATATTTGAATATTACTGTCATTATTGATTACATTTTCATGGTGAGAGTTATAGAGCATACGCTTTTTCTGTTATCTAACAAAAAACATTTTTGCAGATGAAGTGCGAACAATTCAGAATGTTTCCATAACTTTTTTTGTATTTCAGAGGTTAATAAGGGTTGAAAAACTTCATGAAATCTTCAGAAGTTTAATTAGGAAGGCATACTTAACTTACTTTAATGTGTACAATAAATGTACAGAAGGTACACATGGATGCTGATAAAGCCTTCATGAGGTTTCTACTGATCTGTGGAAAAAGAAGAGACGAGAAAAATAAAATCTCTGTATTCTGACCCTCAAATATTTCATATGTGAGCATGTCCTTGTTCCTCTTGTGATAAGAAAATAAATTATTTTGACTGATGGGAACTACTGACCTATCCATCTTCAAATATATGTTGTATCCTCTGTTAACACTTTCTGATTTTTATAGATAATTCACTGATAAAATATTTTTGAGTAGCTGTGTTTTGATATCTGATGGAATGGTATTTTGATCTTGCACCAAGGCATTTGTGTATTTTACTTTTCAGTATCTGGGATAATAGTGTGTTAAGTACTGTCCAGTAAAGAAATGGAATGGAGTCAAAAAATATGATTAGAATCAGTAACTTTTGTGTCTAATTCAACTGAACCTGTGTTAGAGGTTCTAGTGCCACAGAGTTAATAGGTACTTCTCTGAATTGCCTAATGCACACACATAAGTAATCTGAAGTCTGAGGAAAGAGGGGTAATTTATCTTCATCACACTACAGTTGCAGCTGTGTTTGAGAGAGTCTATGAGATTGGAGGGCTCTAAATGGATTTGCTGTTGTATTGACTGAATTCTTCAGGAATACTTTTTTCAAAAAAAAGAAACTGCCAAGAAAAAAAGAAAGAAAAAAGAAAAAAAAGAAAGGTATGGGAGGGTGGTGTATATGAGCAGTAACTAAAAAACCAAACTCCTTAACTTTGAAATCTGAATTATCTGAATTGACATCAAGAACAGATTTCCATATGTTTGTAATTTACTAAGTGTCAGATTTGCAGAGAAATTTTCCCTTTTGGATTCAGGTTAGCAGCACATTTTTTTAAAGTTCTGCTAATTTTTAAAAATTAGGCACCATCTGAAATAGAAATTGTCATGAGTCTCATGCCACACGATCTTCCAATCAGAGCCCAGAGATTTGATAACTATGATAAATAATTGAAAATTTTTTGCTTCATATGCTTTCAAGTTATGATATTGAAAATAAGATGCCTTAGTCAAGCCTGTGTTCATACTGTACAGGACCTGACATAGGGATAAGCTGCCTTTTCATTCAGCATCTCATGACTGCTGGTGTTCAGCAGCGCAGATAAAAAGATGCAGCCCAGTTTTTAACCTTCACAACCCTTCCTGCCACTAACATAAACAGTTTTATTGGAGTTAGACTGGGAATGAAAGCTATGCAGCTGAATGAGGTGGTCTTGAAGAGGGTTTTGAATGAAAATGAGTGTGGGGGGATAACCATGTGTCAAGGACAGCTGATTGGGCGCAACATAGTGGCAGCTGCTTGATAGGTAGCTTCCTGTGATATACAGGAGCTCAGCCTGACTTATTAAGAAACAGATATGAATAGGAGTAAAAGAATGCTCCAAAGGCAGGTGTTAATGAGGCGTTAATGAAAAAGAATACAGCAACAAAAAATGAATTAGGAAAATGATGAATTTTCCTAATGGAATAGCTACATAGTATTTCAAAGGTGAAGGCAATAAGCTTGAATTTTTACTGAAGAAGGTGAAGAATCACTAAGAATGATGAATTTTGATTAATATATTTTGTAAAGAATGAAACAAAAGGATCTGCTTAGCAAAGGCTCATTGCAGAAGATAGTCATGCAGCAAACAGTACTATGGCCTCTATTATTTATTTGAACTTTGCAGAAACATTTCTTCTGCATCTCACTGACCTATCTTTCCTTCTTTATCTCTTTAAATTTCAGGGTATGTTAAAAAAATAGGAAACCTTTATGTTTCTTGTGTGCATTTCATTAATACATGCAAGGGGTCTATAATTTAGGTGACAAGTCATTTTAGGACTTATTTCTCTACTGCATGTTTATATAATATATACAAAGCAGTTTCAGTGCTACTTTTTCAGTATAGTGAAGCTCAGTGGATATGGATGAGGCAAATATTTAGACTTCATCACTAATTACAAGGATTCAAATCAGGAGAATGTTATACGAAACCCCTGTATTTTGAACATTTACATTTCTCTTTCCTATACTTACTTATATACATGCCATATATTACCTTTTTTTTTATCCTACAGAAGAGCTATTTGAAGACAACTGAAGCAGTTCTAGAGAAGAATCAGAGTCACTTTCTCAAGAGTTTGTTGGTTTTTTTTCCTCAGTATGTGATTTTCATTATGGGATGAATAAATGAACAAATATTCAGAACATAGTATGATGCTAACAAACCTGCTTTGCTGGTACCACATGTAAATCCACTGAATGAATAGACCTGCACAGGTTTATAATTTCTAATTTCATTACCAATTACTTTAAAGTGAAGTTCAGCACTACTGACTATATTTTAATTATACCATGTTTCAGACAAACAAACACATTTAATACAAATTTTTACTCACAAGAGTTTTCCAGAATTAAGTGACTTGCATTAGATGCAAGTCACTGATGACAAGGAAAAGATGTTGCCTGAGCAACTTTCTAGGCTCTGCAAGCAAAAGTTTTTCATACTGTTAGAATTAGAGCCACATTGCTCTAACAATGTTGGAAAAAAACAAACTTTTGATGACTGAATGGCTCTTCCCAGAAACAACATTTATATCTCACTGATTATATGAAATAGGATCACCAAATATAAAATGTAGGAAAGAAAAAATTATGAAGACAAATGGTTTTAAACCGTCCTTCTCCGTCTTGACTGCAGCTAATATTTGATTGTATCATATGCAATAGCATCAGAAGATTAATCTGCAGACATACATCTTAGATGACAAGATTACTAGTCATAGATAATTACCATGATTAAAATATATTACTCAATAACAGTGGAAATAATCTCTAACTTGAATGACAGGCATGATAGGCGGTGGTACAAATGACATCAAGGAAGTTTCTGACAAAACTGAACTAGCAGACTTAACAGTTCTTGGCAACATGCTGTAAAATTTCAGTGACTTGGGCCTGTGGTATAATTAAGGACACACTGATGTCTCTTCCTATTCTTCTTAACTCTGTGATGCTTTGAAAGCATACTAGATATCCAAACAGCCTAACAAAGCTAAGGACAGATTGATAGTGGGAGCCAGAGATCATGTGTGGCAGATGACAGATTTTGAATGAGCTTATAGATATTATATATATCTTATATATATATATTTATGTATATATATATATGCACATTTTTTAAAGCCAAACTATCAGATTCCATTTGTCTGATTTCCATTTTTAGCGTAACTACGTAGGAAAACAAGGAGAAGGTCCCAGTTAGACCCCAGTAACTTTTTGTCATTTTGGTCAGACAGCTCAGGTTTGCTGCTTTTATGGTCCAAGGAAATGCTTCAGCCCCCAGTAGCTGGTTGCTTAGAATGGACTTTGCTCTGCTAAACTTCATGTATAGAATCAATCTTTACTTTCATTTATTTCCTTTCAAACTTTTCTCTGTATTTGGGGAATGAAAACAATGAGTAGGTTGTTGCTTGATTTATTTTGTCAGCACGACTTTTGCATTTAGATTTCCAAAGCTGATTAGGGGATTAAGCTGATCAACTGCCATTAAAGTCAACCTCCTTTTAGTTACTTTGAGAATTAAAACATGTATCTATGGGGTTTACAATTTAATGATAGTACAAAATTGATATACAAATCACAGGATTCTCTAACAAGGCATGTTTAAAAACAACATTTTCTCAGCTAGTTCTGCAAGAAACTTTAGCAGGACAATGGATGGAAAAATTAAAGGAGAAGAAAGAGAGTAAAATGTGTCCTCAAATAATAAATGAATTAGTTCAATTTTCTGAATTTTAGCAAAATATAAATACAAATCTGATGTAAAATTTTATTAATGTATCAGTAACAATCAAAAACTGAGAACTCATATGAGAAAAACTTTGGTTTAGGAAAGCTTTGAAATAATGGTGACCAGAAAGAAAAACAGTAGTAATAAAATATTTAAAAATTCTGAATCTAATTTTAAAGATTTTAGTCCAAATGAAATAGAAAAAATGGTTGTGCCATTTGTCATGAATCAATACTTGTTTAACTCTTTTTTTGTGCATTTTTTTGCACTGATCATGATTACAAATGTCAGACTTGAATCTATATTTCCAGCTTCCATAAGAAAGGTGCATCAAACAAGCACTGCATGATCTGACAGCACAGTATTCTTTTGTTCCTAAAGAACAAAAGAATAATTAAGTACACTGATGCCTGGGATGTCTGACTTTTCATTTGAGATGTTGTTCCTATTATTTCAATAACATTTCTTATTATTTATCCTCCAGACTGCCGCTGGGTTTGAATGTAAAGACTGAACACTCTGTTATGTTTTCCTGGACATCAGTGATCCAAATTATTTGAATTGTTGTCTTCGTATATTTTCAAACTATATTAATTTCCTTTAAGCCTACTTAGCAAAGTAGAGAACTTAATTGTATTGAACTGTACATTAATTTCCTTTCAGCTTCCTACTTCTCATAAAGAGTTACTGCCAATGATGATGAAATAGCAAATGGGGCAATGTTTCGACCTAAAACTTGACATTTAGGAAAGACAATTTATCATTGACAGTTTATAGATTATCACATTTGTATATTGATATGTATGAAACCTTAAGCTGACCTTTCTATGAAATGTCCAGAATACTTAACAGGGTCTTCTAAAGAAACAAAACACTGAGAATGTTTTGGCATTCTTGTTGAATCAAATGTATATGAGGGAAAGGCAGCTTTTTGAAACATGGCATCTACTTCAGCCTCTAGGAACGATGTGTGTAATGTACAGATATGCAAAACGGAACACTTTAAATTTTGAAATCAGGCTTTCAGAACAGAAATACAGTGTAACTAATCTCTGTATCAGGATGTTTTTTCTTCCTTCATAGAAAGGCTTCCTACGAGGCGAAAGTGTTTTTGATTGTATTGGTATTTGTTTTGCACTCAACAAAATAATCTGGAAGTTGGTTTCCAGGTGAATGGGGATCTTTTAATTTGCCTCAGTTGAGGTTTCGGGTCATATTCTAGGAGCACATTTGGACTCATTTTATGGTGCTTCATTTTTATTTTTTTTCCTATGCTAATAATCTACAGTGACTTCCTTCAAACTCTTGTAATATAAATTATCCCATTTTTTCATAGAATAAAATTTCTAATACAACAATCTGGGCATCAAATGGACTAAAATTTAGACCAGTGAAACTATAAACACAGCTGTTTCAATTGCTAATACAAAAAGGTATCTGATTTCAGTCCCTGGAAATCTTGCATGAATTCTGTGAAGTATTCCACCACCAAGTATATCTTCACCAACACTTAGATTTTCAGTTTCACAAGTAGAAGCTGAACGTTTCTGATAAGTTAGGAAATACTGCATTTTTCATTGAACTGGAAGAATACAACCCCACCCCTCCAATTTTATGCATTACCTTAATCTTAATGCATTATCTTCATCTTAATTTTATCTCTGATGTCAAAAAAACATCTTTTTGTACACTCTGATGTGCAAAATCTTTTTGCAATAAGTATCACTAATAGAATAATGGATTTAGTAGTGTATTAGATTAAATTATTATAGATTACACATGACAAGCTAAACCAAGTTGCAAATCTAAGTCTATAGCTAAAAATCTTTGAATATACTTTTACACCAAGATATTGTTTTCTCAGAGCAATTTTGTTCATAGAAATTGTATCTTGCTTTCACAACATTTTGAAGAGTAATATAAAATAAGAGGTAAGAAAAAAAACAAGGGACCAGTTATGAAGCTCTTTTACAGTACATGTATTTACTTTGGTGTAAATAATACCACAATTATACGAGCACAAAAAATACCATTTGTAATTTCTTGATTCTAAATCTGACCCTAGGTCTTAGATTTACTGTAAATTACTCAGGATGACAATGGCCCCAAGAAGGTCAGTCCTTACTTCGGTGTCATGGAACTCTAGGAAACCCTTTCCACTGTAAGCGAGGCAGAAGTAACTCTGGAACCAGAAGCAAAGCTGAATGGTCTGAGTGCTGAAGCTCCCTAATCGTCAAAGACCTGCAGGCCACTGAACATGTATCACTAGACTTTCAGACCTTGTACTTGAGCAGTCATGTCAAATCCCTCCTGATAGCCTGTGTCTCCCACTGCTTTCCACCACTCCTGACCTCATGCCTGCCCTGCTTGACATTTACAGGGTTGGTTTCGTGGAGGAGAGTTTCATCCAGCCTTTTTATCCTAGTGCTGTCTTGGTTGTGTGGGAAAATTAAACAAGCAGAAGAGCTCTCTGTCATACTGTTTTTAAGCCGTGTTTGAAGCTATGCATGGTGAGACTGGCACACATGACACAAACTTGCTTTTACTAGGTTGTGGCCATCAATGAATAAACATTTTTATTATATTTTTATTTAAAATATATGAAAATGAAAAATAACAGTCTAATTTGCAATGCAAAAGTAGATGTTATCAAGATATATGGTTCTGGAAGGGTTTTTTTATATTTAGAAACAAATTAAATCTCAGCAGTAAATTAAAATCAGCCTTTTCCAAAGGAATTCTTTTTTTGGTACAAAAAGTGTATTTTTGTTACATGAATTATTCTGTATCAGCTTTAGCTGATGACTGTATTTCTGATATTTTCAAATCTCTAATTGCACACTAAGAATTTTACCTTGTCGTGAGAAAAATTAGAAAATCCATACTGTTCTTTGTTTTGATACTTGAAGCATTTTGAACTTCAAATCAAATGCAAACAAAATTGTACTAAGTAAATACTTTTAGTGTTTTCTTTTAGCCTGAAATTTTTATCTTGTTTGACAGAAGAAAATAATTGAGCAGCATTTTCCGTGGATGAAAACCTACAGCTTTTATCCCAGTCTGGAACACCAAGACATATAATTTCTCTTCAAAATAAAAACCCATGCCTCTGCACCGGTTGCAGTATGAGGCTGTACCTTTCATTCTGTTACTTAAAAAAGAGTTCATAGAATATCATAATTAGGGATATTACTGAGATAAAAATTACCATAGTCACTCATGACATAAAAAGCTATCCCTCAGGACTTTTTTCTTTTGTTTTTTTTTTTTCTCTTAAGATAATACGGTAATATTTTGTAAATAAATATTAATCTAATATATCTGAGACCACCTAAAAAAGGTTGTGTTTGAAAGAATAAAATGGGCACTGCCTAAGCAATAGAGTTTCTAATGAAAAATAAAGGA
This sequence comes from Machaerirhynchus nigripectus, assembly GCA_013397975.1. Lineage (NCBI taxonomy): Eukaryota > Metazoa > Chordata > Aves > Passeriformes > Dicruridae > Machaerirhynchus > Machaerirhynchus nigripectus. The sequence goes on along the minus strand of VZRQ01018918.1, from coordinate 51,113 downwards.
CAATCAAATAATGGGTTTTGATTTGTAGACTCAACACTCTTCCTTTTAACTTTTTTTTAATAGTTTATCATTTTGGAAAAAAAAAACTCGAGCCAATAACCGTTGTTTAGGTATTTTTCTACATTTCTTCATCTGTTGTAAAAAGTGATCAGTCATACAGAAAAGTCCTGACAGATTTTCATGGTGCTCTTGTTACAGGGTTCTAAACTGGTGTGTAATTCTTATGAAACTGCATTGTGGTTTTCAGAGTACATAAATATTATGCTCTGTGAAAATCACTTGCAGAAAGAATAAAAATCAGAGTTTTGGTACAGACAGTTCCAAGTTAAACAGCTGCAAATCCAATTGTGCCTGTATTATGTGATTCCTTTTTCTTTAAAAGGCCATCTGTGGTAACTGACTTGCTCTGAACACACAAACAAATTTTGCACCATGGAACAAGCAGTATCTACTGCAAGTACCATGTAAATTACTACTTTGTGACCTTTGTCAGATTTAAGTTTCTGTAAGTCACAGCTGTACACCAGACTTCCCAGGTAGTCTTTTAGTCTTTATCCCATGCATCCCATTATACCACCTGCCCTTCTGAGGAACACAAAGCAATACAAAATCTTTTTTTTCCCTCTCAAGAGTCCCAGCTGGCACATCAACCTGCATCTACACTAGTACACAGAAAGTGTCTAAGCAGCTTTGTTGTCCAGGGGCCCTGTCACAGACTGCCATCATATGCCTCATCCCCTCTCTTCTCTCCCCACCTTCATCCAGGCAGGGTGGCCTCATCCATTCTGCTCCCCTGGGAACTGTGTTTGTTCCTTGCTGTTCCCTGAGCAGTGCCTTCTTGTTTGTGAGAGACACTTTTTAGCCTGCTCAGGCTAAATTGTGGTGGGCATGTGCAAGTAATTAAATATAATAAACCAGTAGAACACCATAACTTAGACACATTGTTCACCACTCCATGCATAGCTCATCTTCCCAGAATTCTTCCTGGTTGGCTTACAGCTTTGCAGTACTTTATACCAAAAGCTTTTGTTTTCAGACATCCTTTTTTTTTCGTTTTCCCCCCTCAACAGAGTATATTTGCCAAAACCTCATCCTATTCTCCCAACATCACCTGTTTGTTACTGCTATTCCCTAAGTCCTAATTCTCAAGAAATCCTGAGAAAAATAGACTAACCTCCTTTTTGCCCTCCCTTGGTGTTTCTTTCATTCCTCCTCCAATGTTGTGAGAGTGTTTTGTCATCCTGTGGATATACAGCATCTCTGGGAGAAGAAGTATCTGCATTGACAAGCAGCTTCACAAAACTGGACTGGATTATAATAGGCAACAGATTGTGGAGTCATACAAGACAGTAATTTGGAACGACTGTTTTCTTTACTTCTGCACAACATGATTAAGACCTACGATCGGTGACTCATTTGAATTACCCTGAGGCAAGGCATCATTATGCTCAAAATCTTGTTTACAGGCAAAATAGAAGCATACCTTATAGACAAGTAAAGCCAAGACTTTGCTGTTAATATAACTAAATTCTGAAGAGTTTAATCATTATTAGTGCAGATCTCACGGCTTCAGAAAAAGAAAAGTGACATTTCAGTCTTCATGCTTAGTTTCTTCCATTTTTCCTGGTTCTCTGCCCACTGTCTCCCTGCTCCCTATAGGACCCACTTGTAATAATTTTAAAACATTTGCTAATATGCTTTCACACCTTTACTCATTCTTGATTGATCTGCAGCTCCACATTACATCTAAATTTCATATATACAGTGCCTCTTAAGTGTGGGAGATGTTATTCCTTTGTAATCCCTAAAACTGGCTGTGGCCAGCTCCAAGTCTGCATTTCTTTGATTAATTATTGAGCTGCTCATAGCTGTGGAGTCTCCAGTTTCAAACTTGTGTGCCCCATTCAATGCTTACACTTCTCTACCCTGCATCCTGTGTCTCTTCTCTAGTGCCAGCCCTGTATTTCTCCACCCCGCCTTGTAAGACAGAGTCATAAATATTTCATTCTACAAAGAATAACTACTCTTACTGCAATCTATATACAGCATTGTTTGCATCACTCAAAGGTAAACAAAAGGAAAACAAATTAACTGTAGGTCAATTAGCGAAATTGCTGTCACAACTAAGCTGAGTAAAATAAAATTACAGGCAGCATAGAATTTCAAGTAGAGCATGTATGACTGACTTCAATCCCAAAGACTTGCAAATTCAGAACAAAACTATGGCCTGTAAATAGCAATGGGAATACTGTGTCATAGGGCTATATGTTTGTAATAGTTCTATCCAACCAACATTTCTGGACTAAAAGCTATCAAATTAATGTGAGGGAGTAATAAACTCTATCAAAAAAATTTTGAATATTTCTTTACAAGGCAGTTATGAAAGTATGAGATCCATGGCTAGAATTGCAACTTATAGCTGTAGTAAGCGAGCAAGGAACGTGACAGTACATAAACTAGAAGCATGAAGGTAATTAAACTGAAATCTTGTTTGTTGATGAGTGGGACAGGCTGACAGATTGCAGGTTGTCAGCAGGGACTTTGCAATTATGAAGCACTAACTTGTAGTTCAATTGCTTTTGATTTCATCACTTTTTTTTCTGTTTCCTCTTTTTTTTTTTTTCCCTACAGCAGGCTAGTACACCACTAAGGAACTCTTCTGGTTCTTCCAGGGTGGCAATAGACTTCAGCGATTTGGATATTGATACTGGGTCTCATGGTGTAACAGAGTTCCCCTTACTATCTCATGACATGCCTGCCACTGGCTGGAAATACAAAATAATGGAAGATAGATGGAAGGAACTGGGTTTTTTCTGGATATAATACCTGGCCCAGGAACACTTTCTGGCACAAAATTTCTCCCAAAAAGATTTTACATATTTTATGCAATGCACAATGGTCAAGGCTGTCTGCACCCAAATGGTGACCTCACTGCTCTTGTTTTCAGACCTGGGTGCTGTTGCCATTATTAACTCTATGGAGACATGGAAAGAAGGTGAAAAAGCTGTATAATAGCCACCCACCTCAGTCATTTCCATCTATTGTATTCACCTCTGACTGCAGGTATCCATAAATACAGGATGGCCTAATACCACTTTTTTCTGCCAGTACCAGGCAGACTAAATGATTGGAAAGTTTGCTGTTTATCTTAGTTGGCTTTGTACCAACTCCTTGATGCTTCTTAACTTCTCATAGTGAGTAACTCTTTATATCTATATTGCTTATGTGAGGCGGGTGGATTTAATTTCTTTTGAGATCTCTCTAATAGATTATACAGAATTTACATACTCACCATGCTTCTGAACTGAAAGTATTTTTACTCTATTATTATTTATTGTTATCCATGATTTCTTACAAAACCACAAACAACCTACTATTTGAGAAAATAGAACCTGAAGAAGACACCATAGAACTTTACCACAAGAAAAGCATAACTTTCAAGAAGGAAATACATTTTGAATTGCAAACATGAAGTGATGGGGAATCTTCCACTCTTTTTTCAAAATGAAGCTGCTTGCTTCAGTCAGTTTATACTGCCACTTCTTATTTTTCCCTTCACATAACTCAAAACAGTGTTCTCAGACCAGGTTCCTTCCCCAGCTCTGCTTCCACGATGTAGTTCCTAAATATGCTTGGAACGTGGAATAAAAATACGAAGGACCACTTTTTCCTCTGTGCAGAAAGAATAGAAAGGATAGAGAACAGTGCTGGAAAGGACCTCTTAAAAAGGTGCTATTCACCCTATTAGCTAAAAACAGTCAGTTTCTGTCAGTTTTGGAATATGACATTCCAAACCCCTGAAGCATGTTAAGGATTTGTCCTGTCTTTTACTTGTCTGTGCTGCAAAGGTTAAGGAGTTTTGATAAACATCTGTAAGGGCTGTAATGTACCTCCTTTACAGGTATTAATGGTATGGCTGATAAGCTAAACTTTGATATGGTGAATTTTTGGATATCCAGTCACATGGAAAGTGTCCTCATCCTCTGTGAGCAGTCCAGAACCATGCAGTGTAGGTATATATTGTAGAGCAACAGTAAAATTTTAAACATTACAGTCTGTTTTTCAAACCATAAGATATTTACGAAGTCACTTTCAGTTGATACAGAGAATGAAGCCAAATGAATTTTCTAGGTTTTAGGCTTCTGGGAAGTGTTTATTTTATGTTGATATGAAAAGGCTGATCTTGTTCTGAATTTATGTCAATACTTTTGCTTGTAATTTTCTAGTAACAAAACATTCACTCCATGGAGAAAAATACTGAAAGGAGAGCAAAGTAACAGACATTAGGAAACCCTTAAACATTGTCTTATTAAAATGAAAGTTACATCCATATGTATTTTTGAAACAGATGTTCATATTTGGGATGGAAATTGAACACTTATGAGAAGTACAAAAAATATGTTATTTTTTATTCTTTGGATATATATTGGAAAACGTAAAAATGTATATGTAAAAAGAGTGCATGCCAAGAAAACACAACAGCAAGAATATTTTGTTGTCATGTTCAACGGTAAAGGTGTTGCACAAATTCATCACTGTTTCTATTTTCTCAGTATAAATCCATGTGCAAAGCCTGAAAATAAAATTTCATGCCTGCCCTTGTCCCATCAATAGTAACTTTTATCTCCTAACATAGACTTATTAACCATTGAGACAAAATGAAATTTACACACAATCCATGTTTTAAAGTGTCTCTGGTGCCACTACACACAAAATGAGACTTTATCCTTTGCTTCTACAAATATTTCACAAGGCCTCTACCTTTGCAACAGCAGTAATAGCTACTTTATCAAAACTTGGAAGCAGCAAGCAGGGTAACATCTTTATAATTTTTATCCATACAGCTTCTTATTTCAGCCTTTAAATTTTATCATCGGTCATATGCCACAAGTGATCGTTGTACCACATTTTAAGAGCTGCTGGAGTGTTCAGCCACTTTCTGTTGGTTATTTCACTGCTTCAAGTGCTGGAGAGCTTTTGTATACATTCCCTGTTATCTTCTTTAAGCCTCTCATTTTCTCAGGAACATCCCATGATTTAGCATTCCCGAACAATGTACAACATCACCAACTTTCTCCTTTCACCCAAGTGGTCCATTCAGGGTGCCAAGTGCAGTCTGCAGGTAAATTCATGGCTTGCTCAAAAGCTGCCACCAGTGTGTTATAAATGGCACTGGCATAAGCAGACCCACCACTGAATCCTGAGAGCAGCCTGTGATGCTGCTGCAAAACTGACACACACACAATAGACTGGAAAACTTAGAATCTCTGCTCCTTCCTAATATTATTTCAATACTTACCTCTATTTCTGACTTGAGTGGTGAGGGAACTGCAAAATTCCTCAGGGACTGATATGAGAATTTTGGACCTTTTATTTGGAATAACTCTAATTCTAGTGGAAAACCTAGAATGATTTAATAAGTTTTTGTTTTCCCCTGTATACCTTATGCAAGCACAATGCTTTTCTCTCAAATGGAAGGAATCTGAATAACAGATAGAAAATTCTTGGTTGTATTCTCGTATTACATATTGAGCCTTAAAATATGAATATGAGGCATCAATTTGATAACTTCCTTAGCTGTAGTTTTTCTTAGATTTTCCAGTAAAATTCCAGTTGACTGTGATATTCACAGAAATAAAAGTGTAGAGATAGATTTATCAAGTTGTATGGTCAGTCCATCTTCCTGACACTGTATGTTTCTGCATTTTATAGTGGATTTTGCAGACTTGTATATAATTATTCAGACATTAAGAATCTACTGTGCTGGAAATGAATAAAAGTATAGGCAGGTGATAATAACTCCCTTTAACTCTCCCTAATAACTCCCTTTTCTGAGTTCCCTCCAATCTGCTGCTTCTTCTTTCTTAATCACTGGTGTGCGTATTATATATA
>VZRQ01018918.1:5186-45186 GCA_013397975.1 Machaerirhynchus nigripectus | reverse complement strand
ATATAATATATATATAGTTGTTTGGGGTCTTTTCATCATTTATACTTTTAATATAGTGTTAGACTTCAGATGTTGCTTAGGTGATCTATATAATTTTGTTTGTTATCTTATCTTTATAAACCAGACAATGTAGTTTCTGTTGGCTGTGTTACACTCTTACTTTCTAGAACAAAACATTTTTGCAGCTAAAGCTTGATGCGTCCTGCTTCAAAATTATGGCATTTTGAAAGAAAATGTGTGTGTGGTCAGCTACCATAAGTCAGACAGTGAAAGAGGATTTCATAAAAAAATTAATGCTTCTGATTGTTTCTTCACTCCTTTTTTTGTAGAGAGGTCTCAGTGATAAAAATCCCTGATCACTGAAGAAAAGCATAAAGCCAGATATGAGCTTGAAAATTTTGCCGGAAATATACATGAAAAAATTATGAGTTTTCTCTGTTCCTATTTGTAACATAGTTATAATATTTAATGGCCAAATCTGTTATAATGTTTCTAATTAATGGCACCTTTAAAAACGATTAAGTTTGACTGAACTCTAGTTTTATTTTTTACCTATGAACAGTTACAGGGATGTTAGACTAACTGTGAATTTGACAGGTTTGACAAATAAATTCTGTTAAAATCCAGATTCATTTTGCTGTAATAAGTATGAGATCACATTATGAAAATTAAGATTTTTATTTTGTACATAGCCATGTATTGACTTTGGAAGCCAGTAAGAACTAGTTTGCTCATTTTCTTTTATGAGCAGAGCAAAATTTATGTTGAAAATGTATGCATATTTATTGAGTTAAAAACTCAGCATGTTTCCTCTGGAAATTCAGTGATTTCCCAGTAGTGAAGGTTGTGCTGCTCTTGCATGAAGGTGGCCAGTATGAAAAAGGAATCATAATTAAATGAGAGATCATGTTCAATGCAGAATGATGATGGAAACAGCATTAGTTATTCCACAGGAAATATGTTTTCTGTTTATAAAAACTTGCTGTTCTCCACTGTGCAATAAAACTTACTACACTGAACACATGCATCGCAAGGCTGTTATTTCTTCATAAGTGTGAAGGGATGGGGTGAGTGATGTGATATTCTCACACTGGTCAGAAGAACAATAACTGCAAAAGTTTAGTTACTTATCATTAAAATAATTTAAATGTCCTTTCCCAAATTTATATAAGAAGTTTCAAGAAGAAGTCTCCCTTTGGTACTGTTTCCAGAGGACTCCAGTGACATCCAGCTTATCTCCTATGACTCTTAGGTGTGACTTAAACTGACTTCTCTCATCACCTGCACTCTATTTCTCTCATCAGTTATTCTTCACAAGTACCTATAAATCAAATAACCTTCCAGAAAATTTCAGAATTTGTATAAAGGGATAAAAGTTTGGTACTCTTTTTTTTTGTAATTGAAACAAGGTACAGAAGCTCAAAGCAACTGTGGTTCAAAGATTTCAGATAAGAAAGGAGGGAATACCTAAAATTGCTCAGTCTATTTAAAAATTTTGAAAACCTATTTGTACACTTTCCCAAATGAAAGCTAACCTGTCAGCATAAGTTTTATTCCTCCACAATAAGGAAATGTAAGGCGATGTTGGTGTATACTTTTGGGTAGGAGGTGAATTTCAGGACGAAACTCAGGAACTCCCAACGGGCCTAGATGAACCCAAAGTTTATCCGCTCAAGCAGCCTCTGTCAGATATGGGTTTTTAAAGCACAGCAGGGCAAAAAAATTTATAGCATTTCCCCAGACTTCCCTATCATCTTCTGCCAATCTTCAGTTGAATGAAGATAGCCATATAAAACCCTCTGGGTGGGAGTTACACTACACAGATGCATCTTTAATTTAAGAACTGGAAATGAATGCAGCAGAATGAAGGGAGAGAAACATTATGTGACAGTGTCTTGGGAAAAGAAAAGAAGAGGAAAAAATTGCAGTAGGAAAAGAAACACACAATAGGAGTTCAACTTCTGTGTGTTCTGTTTGTTAATATTCTATTGTTATTTTGGTATTGTTAATCTGTAACTTTTATCAAGATTTGAAACTCCTGTGCTTCTTTATTTCCCAGAAGTCAAACAGTTGTCCAGCAAGGGATTAAAAAGTAGAAAAAAACCTCCTAAAAATAAACACAGTCAGTTTGTCTACCAAAAGTTCAATATGTCATCTAATAAAAATGAAATGTACCAGTTTTTGTCTCCTTCACAGAGCTGAGTAATCAGACTGGCACATTTATATGAAATTTCACCATAAGTTACATTGAATGGTTTAATTTTAAGTTCGAATTACCTGGGAGCTACAGAAGAGCTGGTGTGGAAAGAAAAGGCTTAAAACAACCCAAACTGGGGCTGAGGCAGGGTATTTCTTTCTTGCTGGAGTCAACAAGTAGATCTTTCTGCACTCAGGGACCTTGGTACCTCTCTACTTGTGGCCCTGAAGGTAAATTTTATGTCTCTGGCTTTCACAGCATGATCCATACTACAGCTTTGTCCAGTAACTAAATTTTTTTAGGATTGATCATACTCTATTAATTTCCTTCCTAATTAATCCATATGTTCTTGTAAAGGTGATGAGCAGCATTTTAGTAAATTCAGAGTAAAAACCTGTACAATGTACAAGATACACGGCCTGTAATACAGAGTTATAATGATGCTAGGGTTGTGCTTCATCATTCTGTTCTTTTCTGTTTTTAATGCAGGTGAAGAATTTCATTTTAGGCATATGGCTACAAGAGAAATACAGGCATATAATGTCTTTCTTCTGGGACAAAATCCAAGGGAAAACTGAGGTACAGAAATTCCCCACCTGCACAATGTTTTGTGCATTTACACGAAACAAATTATTTTTCAACGTAACTATTTCTTTTTCAGGAATGACAGCTGTCAAAGACATGATGTGGTCGTGGAGTAAACATTGACTTAAATATATCTTTTCTTTCAGTTATAAATTGTTTGACTGATTTAAATAATTTCTGTAAAAGATAAGATTTTTAACAGACAGAAAATGAAGATGAAAGGCCATATCTACATGAAATACTAGATGTCTACAGATTTTATAGACACACTAGATCAATTTGCATGCCTACAAAACCTCCTGGCATGCACTTCGATGCAAGCATACAAGTAGGCCAGGAATGTGTCTTGCTTATGTATCTTGCTGTTTATATATATATATAAGATATAAATAAAAATTCGAACAAAAGTAATTGAGAGCTTGTACTTCTGTAGTTCTTCTACATCATAGAACTGGCATTTGTTCATGAGAAACAATTTTATGAATAAGGACATTTGCCTAGAAAAATACATTGTTAGGATATTTCAGGGTTGCTTTTATTTTCCAGTCTGGAGAGTACTAGAAAAATAATATCAACTTTTTCTTTCTTATAACTTTGAACAACTTTTTTCCTTATTTTCATCTAAAAGTGTTTTGCACAGCTGATTTATGATGGAAATTTTGAACCATGAACAAAAATCATTAACTATTTACAGAAAGGAGATTTCAAATTTCTAATCTATATCTTTACAGAAATTTTATTTGAATTAGATTAATTTAATTAAAAATATAAACATGCCACAAGCCATGTGCTAAATGAAAAACATTATAAATTAATCTAATAAACAATAAATATAAATTATAAATTATAAATTAATTTATTCAGTATCTATCCATCATAAATTTAAAAAAAATTTTTTTTCTTGTTTTCAGATTTTACTTGAATTTATTTTATTTTATTTTATTTATTATTTTTTATTTTATTTTAATTTATTTTATTTTATTTTATTAAGGAGGATATGCCTATTTAGGAGAGCTATAGCATTGGCTAAAGTAGGATAAATGAGCAGAATGGACAGCAAAGATTTGCAATATTGATGGCAGTAGCATCTACTAGGACAATATAATTAGTGAAAAACTGTTTCCTACTGGCAAGGTATTTAAGAAAGTCAAAGAGAAACCAATTACACCTTTGTATTCTAATTCAAGGATCTTTAGCATCAAAGTGATACAAAACCAAACAGCATCACTGGGAAAAAAATACATTACAGGAAGGAGAGAGCATGATAAATTAAAGCAATCATGACTTGTACTATCTACAGGTTTGACCAGAATATTGTTAGGAAAATTTTGAAAATTAGCTATTCAATAGAATTGAGAACTTAAAAAACAATAGTAAGATAAGAGATTTAACATTAAAGGTTTTGGAGAGTGAAAATAGACCTGAATATGGAATGCAAAACTATTTTAAGGGATGAGTGCTAAAGACTTCATGATAGCCCCTGAATTCTGATAAAGGCAAATGAAATGTGATGGCAGTGTCAGACTCTTAGTCTAATACTCATTGAACTACCCTAGCTGCTGCTATTTTTCACTTGATTTTGGAAACTGAAAAGGTCATTTTGAGATTTTGACCACACAAGAAAGCGTAAGATTAAAGAGAGCATGAATTTATCTATTTTTAAAATAAATAGAAGGATAGTTAACAATGCAACTAACATTTTCCTGTTCAAATGAGAAACATTGAAAATGTAAGGCTAATAAAAACCACTGGACAAAGGTGGCCTAACTATGAGAAGGTTTGGAGCCTCTTTCTTCAGTCTATACAATAGACACTAGGGATGAACTTACATCTCAAAGAACTGGGGAAGATGGAGTCCAAGTCTGATTTAAGGTTATCCAGATTAAGCAGTCAAATGACGTCTGCTGGTGCAAAAGTTATGATTTTTAAAATGAATTACACTTTTAGAGAATATGTAAGTTTATGTACTACTTTCTTTCATGTATTTTAATTTGATTATTATTTTTAGAAGTACCACAGTGGATTTAATACTCCTTGAGACATTGCAGACTTCTGTTAAGAATCACAGTCATAGGAGAAAGGGGCTACGTTTTGATGTTAGAAAAGGATATATAAAAATACTGTATGTTTAATGGTCAATTTAGATTATCTTTCCAAAAGATGGATGTAAGGCTAAATTTGAACTTCTGTGTCCACCATTAAAACACTGGGGAAAACAACACAAGAGAATTCAAGCTTTTTTTGCAGTCAGGCAATCTGTCATCACTGTAAGCACTGCTGTCTGCTCTGTGGTTTTCTACTGCCAGTCCTGTGCTCAGCTGCCATCTGCCAGTCCTTTCTAATTGCTATCCAGCTTATACTACTAGCCACTTACTTCTCTTCAAGGTAACTATCTGAAAACTTGCTGTTTGTGAAACTATCAGGTTTGAAAACCCCTCAGAGAGAGAAACTGGAATCTATTAAATTTAGGCTTCTGAAATAATGGTCAGGGTTTTATTGTGTTTCATAGTATGAGAAAAAGGGGTTCTAAGGTTGCTAGAATTTCAAAGCACTTTAACATGTTAGATGTTATAGTGTAAAGTACAGACGTTTGAGTTCCTGACTCTTGCTGTGCATGTGTGTTATATTTCCTTCCCGGAACAGACAACTAGGTATTCCCAATATATGAGGAAACCCTCACAGGCCAGCAGTTCACACCTGACAACTTGCCTTATCCAGTAAACACAGGCTCAGTATGAGTTTTTGTAAGGAGTCGATTTGTGGGTTTAAGAGCTGCTCCTGTGTTGCTGAAATTCCAGTTTGAGAGAACATCCCTTAAGGAGCTATTGTTACTTGGCAAAAGAGGAGGAAGCCCATGGATTTGTTTCATTTATCTCAAAAGCCAGATACAGCCTTGTCCCACCTGCAAGGTACTCTGAAATTCAGAATCTGTGCCTAGATTGCACAGCAGGATTTTCTATTTCAATTGTGCTTAAGATTTTGACAACTTGAGGTCAACTGAAAAAATTTTTTGGTCACTTGTCTCTACTTTTCATACCAGCAAATGCAAAAGAGAAAGTCTGTTTTATTTCCTGTGTAATATTTGAATTAGGTTTTGAATATTTTATAGTAAAAAGCACATATTTTATATTTCTCCTGTGTAAGAGGCTGTTGTGGTTTCACCTAGTTGAACGTGCTAAAGAGGCAAACCAATACATTTGTACATGCTTGATCAGGACTGTGCTGCATGTAATAAACACAGTTAGACAGTCCAAGAGCTCTAAAATACGAATTGAACTTTCTGCATAACTAGTTCTCTAATTTTTATTCATGGATGGTATAATACTATGAGCTTATATGCAACTATTTTGCTTTAAACTAGAATAAAATTAAACTTACACTTTCCAGTACAAATTGTCTTTGCTAATGTGCCCTTCAGTCTATCCAAGCAGAAGTTGAAGACCTAGATGCAGAGCTCAGCACCCCAGCCTCTAGTGAGAAAGCCCTTTACCATCTCTATCATGCTTAAACCAACAGTCCATAGTAAATAATGGCCCTTTCCTGCTCTCTGTTGTGGGAATTGAATACTTCCTTGACTTCTAAACACAAATTATTAATGTCTCTGTAGGTTGAATTAGATTGAAATAGGGGAGTTAAACACTTAAGTGAAATTTTTACTTGTGTACCAAAGCCAATTTTTCTTCTTACTTGATAGATGTTTCGGCAGAATTAAAATAAAAAAAAATAGAAGAAAGGACTTGTAGTTTTTTGCAAGGCAGCATCTGAAAATATGGTAGCATTCACTTTTCCGGTGCCTGCTCACGGAGATGGGGTCATATATCTTTGATATCAGCGGCGAGGGCTGAGCAGGTGGGTTCCTCGTTCTTGTTAGCCATGCAGGCACCAGGCGGGGTTTCTCCTCCGGTCAGTGGCAGAGTGATTACAAAGGGTTCTAGGGAGCGCGGCGAACCGGAGCGGGCAAACAGGGGCAGGCACGGCTCTAAGGGCGTGGCACGGCAGTTCGCGGGGCAGTTTGAGCAGGCAGGGCAAGCAGGCAGCGTTGCAGATTTCCTCCTGCTGGTGGGGTGTTTTAGTTGTTTGTTGCAATTTTGTCGGTTGGTTGGTTCTGGGTTTTTTTCCTCAGTAATGGTTTTTAAACATTCAAAGGCTGCAGTTAGTAACAGCGTATGTAGCCAAACAGAACCCTCCAAGGAGGATGCGTCTGTCCAGACCCCTTCCTGTGAGGAGTGTTTGAGCTTATCGGTCATACCAGGGGCGATGCAAAAGAAGCCTGCCTGCAGTGTGAACAGGTGAATGATCTCCTTTTGCTGGTGACTGAGCTTAAGGAGGAAGTAGGAAGACTAAGAAGTATTAGAGAAGGTGAGAGGGAAATAGATTGGTGGAGTTCCGCCCTCCCATCCTTGAGGGAAGCCTGCCAGGAGTCTGAGGACTCCCATGCCTCCTACCATCAGGCAATAGTACGGCACCTGGTGGATGAAGGGGAGTGGAAACAGGTAATTCGGGGAGGTAAAAAAATCCCTCCCAACCCCCATTCCAACTTAATCCAGAGGTGTAGTTTGGGCACTTGTTCACCTCTGTCTTTGTTAACCAATAAAGTAATATTTTTAAACTCAAGGTGGGTTGTTCTGTAATAGATTTAAATCTGAATTTCAAATAGATTTAAATTAGGTGATTATTTTTTCTTTCCCCAAATTCCTACTCAATAAACATTTTACTCTTCCTAGGAGAATGAGACTCTGCTGATGTAATGGTATTTGTTTCAAACAACTAAACAGATAGAGAGATGAAAAAAAAATCCCTTCCATTGCTTCTGATGTCTCATCTAAGGTTTGTACTGAAATTTTGCCTTGTTACTCCATTTTTTTACATCAGTTACGAGAATCACAACACTGGTACCCAGAAGCTTTTAGCATCGTATGTGTAGAGTTGACATTTTTCAAACAAAATACCCCTCTGAAAACTGACACTAACAGTTTTGGCACAACTTTGTCAGTGCTGCTTTGAGGAATAATTTCGATTGTTTTTATTATTACATACATTGTCCTTATCCTTGGAGTCAGTGCCACACAAATTTTGATTGCGCAAATAAAATTTGCCTGCTAAATTTGTTTGCCTGAACCTCATCCTTACGAGTTTCTCTCCCTCCTTTGTTTTCAAGCAGTCATCGGTCTTCTCTTTCATTTTCTTCCAAAATTCATATTGGTCTTTTTCTTTTCTTCTGTGGCTCCCTGGCATGACTTTAAAGACTCCCATGACTTCTTTTTGCAGCTTCAAGTCTCTTGCTGGTCCCTTTTTATCTTGCATCATGTCATATGGCAAGCGCGGTGTTGTTGACCTTCCCCAGGACTCATTAGCACACTCCTAATATTCTGGAAGTTTCTGGTTTTAGGTTAATTTGTTTAATTAGCAGCAGAAATAACTTGTGAAATAAACATTTTCCAGATGTTGCCTTAAACTAGGCTTGTTGTGTGTTCTGACTTTGCAACTGTTTCCGTCTCTCTGCAGGAGAGTACGTGCAAGTTTATTGATAGCAAGGTGCTACAACAATTAATGTAACGAAAGAGCTGAAGTCAATTTACATTTCCTGCAGAACAAAGAGGAAAAAAGAAGAAGGGCAATGTCTGTATGAGCTTTTGACTTACTATTTTTAAGAATAAAATTAACATTCCTTTAAAATTGCTTATTTTATGCATTTTTTTGGCTTCCTGACTAAATGAAATTCAAACACAGATTTGGGGACCAGTCTCTTTTTGCCACACAGATTTTATGGTGTTTATGAAAAAATCAAACCATAAACAGATAGTTTCACAAAAGCAGCACAATAAAATGAAAAATAAAGATTCAAAAAGGTTGTGAAAATTTTCTTGCTCAGTACACAAAGCCATTAATTCAAAAAGGCATTGTCAGCTGTATGTAAGGTTTCTAGAAAGGAACATTAAACTCAGGAATAATTAACTTTTCTTCTGGGTTGATCATCAGATAAACAAATCTGCAAGTAAAAGAATGGCAATAATAGGACATAAAAAGAAAATATCTTGTGAAAAACAAGAATTTTTACCTTCTTCCTGGAGTTTTTTGTCTTTTATAAGGACAGAAAATGACATCAAGCACAGCAGGAGACTATTCAGAAATCAATTTTAGCAACGTTATCTGAGAGCTGATGACCTTGATACAGCTACAAAACGTGCAGAAACTCAAAAGCTGGAAAAAAATCCACATTAACTCCAAGCCTTGTGTTCCTTTTTGAATTTTATTAATGTTAATATGCAATTAAAGCAGCAATAATATTTGTAATGTGAAAGATACTGTATTTCAATAATTTATTGTTCATATTATTAATATTATATGGTCTTCATTTAGTTAATTAACAGGGAACAACTCCTTTAATAATTTTATGACAGCCAGATCTGGTAGTTTTCAGTAACAGGAGCCTGTGGTTTTTCTATAACCTACATGAACTAATCATGATCATGAAATAATTAAGTTCCCTACAAAGTCATGGATATTTTAATTTCTGAGATAGGGTTAACTAGAGTATCTAGAGTGTGGATCTTTTTCAGTGGCTCTACTATCACTGAAAATCAAGTCTTATGACCTCTAACTTTAAATAAAAGGAAAGGTCAACTCTGATCTGCTTTTTAGATTTGGATGTATTTTTTTCTTCCTACTTAGGAAAAAGTAGGAAAGTCTGAACAGTTTATTTCAGACGTCGCCACAATTCTTAAAAAAATACAAAATTATGTATCTTTATACTAAGTTGTCTATCAGTTATTAAAAAGACTTTAAAAGAGTTTGCTTTATTTGTTACTTTATTATTCCACTGAGAATCAATAATGATCAATTGAAATTGATTCTGGAAACCCAGGATAAAATCCAAATGTCTTGATGCTTTAAGCACAAGACCATCAAATGCTCTGAAGTTACTATTTTAAGACCACTTAAAAAAATAAAAATTGAAATTTTATTTGTGGTACAGCAAAAACATAGACTAAAACTACTCTGCAAGTGGGAGAGAGAGAAGATAGTGTCCTCCGTTATCTGAGGTGTTATCAGAGATGGAGACATCCAGAAAATGATCCTGAAACAATCTTTTGAACATTACTTCTCTCTTTTGAAGGTACAGAGATCTCTTGAAGGTAAAGAAATATGATATTAGATGATATGGTATTAGATTATTAGATGCCTTTCTTCCCTTAAGATTTACTCTACCTGGGTCTCTCCTGAAATAAAAGAGGAGGAACGCTGTCTCTTTTTAGAACAGATAATGCTGGAGCCAGCTATGCTCTCATTTTATGTGGAATAGCCAGGATGGAAAAGATGGTGAGCAAAAGGAAATTTTACTCCTCATTCTGTGGCAGTCAGAGAAGGAAAAGGAAACTGAACAGAGGAGGGGAAAAAGGGCAGCCTCCCTCTGCTAATCCTATTAATTCAGCACAGTTTGTTACCACAGTAAAAAGAGTGATGATAATAACAGGAAGAAAAACCCCTTTCTAGCATAACACAGTGGACATATCAGTTAAAGATATAGAGTCCCAAAATGGTTCTTCAACTCAAATCTCCCATGCCCATGGATAAACCTCCTCACCACCAAATTATGCAGAAGTCCGTTGATACCACTCTGTGTGGTTGATTGCCTTAAAAAAAAGCTGAGACGTACTCCCCATTGACCATTTCTCATATCCAATACCATTATACTACAATACCCTTATAACCTATTTAAAAAATAAACCTTAATTTTAGTGTCAGTGACCAAGGCTAGAGTAGAAATTTTCTAATTTTAACTTTTTTTTTACAGCTTCTACAGTAAGGTTGTGCTGGTTTTCAGATTTTCGTATTGTCTGTAAGAAGCTTGATGTCCATGTAGGAATAATAGGCTTTTGTTTTGAGTAGAATGGTCATGTGTAGTCAAAACTGTAAGTTCAGAATTCCACTGCTTTATGAGCTAGAGGTTGTCATGGGAATTTCCAGGGCTCTCTAAAGGTGGTTTATTTTAGTTAGGAGCAATTTTACCTTGCTTCAAGGATCTAGTGCTTGTACCATGAATATTTCTCTTTGTTTTCCACCACTACTGTTTTTTTAAATTTTACTGATGATACCTATCAAGAATCAAGGAAGAGTATATGAAAGTCCTGTAGTTTTTACAGTAGAAAGTATCATAAACAGCTATATTCAGGATTTTGACAATAGTATTTGCTATGACTGCATATGCATGTTATGCACTGTACAAAATGCAATACCAGACTGTATGATACCAGGGCCCCAGCAAGTAAGGGTGAATTCATTGCTCACTTTAAAGCCTAAAATATTAACTTTCAATGGGTAAGTCAGGGGACGGAAAGTGTTGCAGGGTGAGGCAGGTGAGGGAGAGAAAATTATCATTTTTCACCCTTTCATGTTCTATTTCTGCGTTATTAATTTCTCAATTTAACAAGTCCAACTTCCTATTTTTCTGATTTCCCATGTGTTGCTGAGCATTACTTGAATGTGGTATTGACACTGCTCACATTCTGTTTACACTGCTATTACTTTATATTTAAATTCAGCTATTGCCTGAATTGAAAATTTTAATTATAGAAACAGTGATAAAGATTAGTAATAGTAATGAATAGCCTTATGTTTTGATGACTTGGACAATCAGTGCCTGTATTGGAATGACCTGGAGAGTACAGATTCATCTCCACATGCAATTGTTCATATCAGTCCCAAAACCAAGAATTTTTTTTTTCTTTTGACAGCACTAGTAATGGAAAAAAAATTATTGGTTTCCAATAAACTTCTTTTGTCCATTGCACCAAAATTTAAGTTGAGAATGAAAAAAAAATCAATAAAAAGTGATTATTTTCTTTTTTAATTGTAATGACCACAGACAATTGTTTTCTCTGAGATGAAGAAGTAAAGAGATTTGGGGTAATTTGTCCAGGCTGTGAAACTTTGCTTTATATTCGGTTCCTTCATCTCCCTCAAAAAACTGATTTTGAGAAGCCAGTTCTGTGTAATAGAGAATACAACAAGAACCAGTGTGTTCAAAGTTGGCCTTTCTTAGAAAGGCTGCAAGGATTTAAGATGACTATTTAAAAGTCTGGAAAGTAGGAAACAAAGAAAAAGAATTTAAAGCAGAGGAGCTACTGTACGTGCCAGGAGACATGAGAGAAAACAGCTGAAAAAAAACATAGAAAGAGTGGGATGGAGAATGAGGAGAAGAAGAAATGGAGAAGAATAGAAGAAATTAGTGGCATGGTAGGAGTGATGAGAAAAGGAGTAACCAGAGAGGATGAAGAGCAGTAGAAGGAAAATAAATAAGAGATAAAGTAGGGGAAGAAACAGAAGGAGAGGAAAAGGAAACCAGAATGAGAAAAAGAAGACAGAAAAGAGATTAGGAAAAAATCAATTGCACAGAGCTGGAAGGAAGACGATACTGAGATACTACAATGGTATAAAAGCTGTAGAAGTGATTGTATGGACTATATAAGAAATTAAATAAAGGAAAGTGAGACAATCTCAAGGGAAAAGAATGAAACATCAGAAGGGAAAGGAAAAAGAAGAAATTAGGACAAGAGAAATTATACTGGGTGCAAAGGCCAAGAGGATGGACTAAGGTAGAGTGGCAGACTCAGTCAAGTCTGAACAATCTTATTTTTTGTCAGAGATCCCACCTAATTTTCTGTCAGTTACCAGTTTTTTGTTTGAGCTATGAAATGGAAAAATGGAGAGGAAAGAATTAGTTTAAACTAAAAAATAAATTTTTCAACTGAAGAAAAAACCTGTATCTGTATGCAAACAAGATACTGTGTTTTTTCCCAAATGCTTTTTATTTTACTGAACGACTGCTATTTATTACTGCATAAGATGTGCCTTGGAGCAAAGCACCTGAGGATTTATATCATCTCAGACATACCCTGCAGCATCCTAATCACAGTTGTTCTCTCTCTGACTCAGCAAGTTCTTACATGAGGCAGAAAGCATCCCCACCTCAGTGCATCCAGATTTTTTAATCTGTGTAATGTTATAGCACATATCAATTCTGTGAGTTCTTTCATCTTCCAATTTTTTTTTTTCTCAAAGATATTTGGGAAAATCACCCTGAGTTTGCAAATCATCTCTAGGCAAAATTTGTAAAACAATAGGGAGACAGCCAAATGTATACCAAAATTCAAGAACCATAGCATGAAAAGCATGAGAAAATACTGTTATTTACGGGAATGACATCACAGAGTACCTGAATAATATGGGAGTAAATTAATCTGTAGAAACTGTAAGAATCTACTGTTATGAATTTCTTTATTCTAGAAGCAATCTTAGCTGAAAGATAGTGAAAGTCAGGTAAGAGGTTTCTTTAATCAGTTGACTTGTGCCCGTAAGAATATATTATTGGCTGTCAAAATGTCAGGCTATTTGATTTCATGACAAATGAAGAGCAAGAGAACAGAGATAAACCAAAAAAGAACATTTATTTGCATGTATTTGTCCTGTCCTCTAGTCAAACAGAAGAAAATGCAAATGTGCTGTAGCTTGGATGTTACTGGAGCCATGAATTATGTAAGACAAAAAATAGATAAGTACATTGAGAATATAATGCTTTTAGCTGTGCAGTTCACGCCTTCAGTGGAACCCCCCCCAGTGGAAATATTGCCCCACAATTCATCATTACCTGTTTTGTATTCCACACATTGAGACTCATACTCCAATTCCATTGTTGTGGATAATACAAACTTTTATTGTTCATTCTTCTTTATCCTACAGGAATGTCTGGGCCAACTGATGTGGGGATTATTTTGCGATGTCCTTTGTGTTGCCCTCTAGCACTCTCCCATGTCTGTGTTCCTAGATATGAGTCAGGCAAATTGAATTTTCTGTTTGAGCTTTATAGTGCAGGAATAACTGCTTGGCATTTGCTTTGTAAATAAAGAAGATATTGCATTTTATTTTCTGACACAACCTTTTTTTTTTTTTTTCTGGATAAAACATTGGAATCAAAGGGAATTTTCTGGGAAATGGTTAAGATATGGCTGACTGCAGTAGGATTCATGTGCACTACATAATATAACCCATAGGTCTGATTAAAGTATTTCCAAGACGAAGATTCTGAAAATTAGCCATGGTCAGTGCCATCAACTATGTAAATAAACAATTAAAAACTGGTCTGTACATCTTTATGTAAAGCTTGATCACTTTCTTTCATGGGACACAGGGCAGAGAAAAAGAATTTTAAAAAAGAAAGTCTTACAAATAGTGAAAATCCAAAGGCAAATGTTCAATTAAGTATAACAACGAAGTAAGATAAATAGGATACAATAAGTAAAAGACAAAAGAGGGCAGGTGATGTCTTGGGGAAAGTGCACTGAGTGTAGGAGAGGAAAATGTAAAGTACTCTTTCGATTTAAGGATAAAGTCCAATCTCCATTACACTGATGAAAATACTGACTAACATCATTGCCAATTTCATAAAAAATTCGGAATGACTGGTGAACATAAAGAGGGGAGTTGGCAGCAGGAACAGTTATTCCACTCAAAATAAATTAGAAGCAATTTTGTTCCAATAACCAGTTCATTTCTATAGCAGGACTCCAACTGAAATAACTATTTTTCATCAGACAAGAAAAGAAGGATAGAAAGTACATGGCCTAGATGGCTTAGTAGATGGAAACCCAATGGATATGCTTGGTGGAGTTACAAATACAATTTCTATGACCATCATAATAGAGAGGCAATAAGATGAAAAGTTCTGATAATGAAAATAGGTTGGCCAGAAAAAAACATGCAAAATATATATATTTATGTTGAAATTACCCAAAATAATAACAATGATAAAAAAGTAAATACAAGTAAATTAAAAATGTGCAAAATGCAAAGGCTTGTGAAGATTTGCATGGGCATACACTGGCATGGCAATAAATATGGTAAGCATCTGCAGATAAAATGAAAGGCAAATTAAGAAAAATACGTTGATATTGCTGGGAAATAATTGATGTCTTTTCCTGGGAATGCAGATCCACTGCAAAGAAAGAAAAAGTCAGAAACTGATGAATTCTCTGGAGGAGAAAATGAAAAAATATTGTATTTAAGATGATGCCAAGTATTGCAGGTATATAAATAAGTTTAAAAAAATGAAAGGAACTAATACATAAAGAAAAATTTTAGAACAAATGGTCTGCTAGGAAAAGAACTTGTTAACTATGCTGAAAGAAGGGAGAAACCAGACTGTGGCTGAACATTTCCTATGAACACACAAGCACTCTGTAAGTGAAAATGAGGTAGTATGTAAACAGGAACTGTGTAAAAGAGTAGAGAAAACCTGCATCGTGAATATAATTTCAAGTCCCGTTCTCTGTCTAGAGTCCTGTTGGTATCAACACAAGGTTTCATACACCCTCACATGTTAAATCAAGCCTAAAATAAATAGATGCCTGGAAAGCAAAGGAATAAAAGTAAAATCGGGGATAAATTGCTAGGAAAATGGATGGTTTGAGTGTTTAATGTAATAGTAACTCTGCATGTTACCTCTGAAAAAGTGAGCATTTCCAAAGCACAGCATTTGATGGTGCAAAATCACTACACTACTGCATGAATTGGGAAAACAGTCTCACACCCAGACTCTTGTTCTGTAGTTCTTATCTACCATGAATAGGTTTAACTTAGAGTAAAATCCTGCCTGTACACAGATTATCCACATGAGATATTCCTGAACGTTTTTTTCAGCTTCAACCCATTAAGAGGGGGAGAGAAGCATAAAGTGCAGCACTGAATTTCAGATTTAGTTGGAATTTCATTTTTTTTTCCCAGCTATTGTATTTTTTCAATGAATTTAATTCTCAGGAAAATAGTCAGTTTGACAGCTTTGAAGATTTAAGTGTGTGTCTTAGTACAGAAACATAATATCTGTAATTAGTACTGAGGAACTCATTTACAAACAATTAGGAAATTGTTGAATTAGGAAAATTCATTCATTTGCTGTCATCATCTAAGTTTGCTGCAGAGGGTACAGACATCACAGACAGCACAGTGAACAATTCCACTGATTTGGGATCTTCCATACCTATATATTAATTATATTCAAAATTGTCCAGGTGTGTAATAATACTAGGAAGTTTTAGTTATCAAAATAACTAAAATGTTTAGCCTGTACCTTTTCTAAGTCTTACTCCAGAACTTTGTAATATGCAGTATAGGGGGTTGGAATTACTCCAATTTGGAAAATTCCTGGGAATAAATTGTTTTCTGAGAAAGTTTTATGTATGATAGTGTCTCCTTCAAAGGACTGGTTAAAGATGGCTTCCCTGACCTTCAATACTTATAGAACAGCCTTTCATTTACAATATATTTTTCAGTGTTTATGAAAGGATGTGGGAAGAGACGTGTGAAAAACAAGGTTCACTCTCCTGTTAAGATTTAAAAGTTTAATAAAGAGACAATAAGGGACAAAAACAACAAAGCAAAATTTACAGCGCTGGGTACCCTTGGCACTCAGCCAAGAGCATGCCTGCTATTTTGGAGACACCCTTTACATACCTTTACTGTTGCATCAGCCAAGTGCATATTCAGAAACTATTATACATATTCAAACTTTTCCCCAAACTAGCTTACATATTCTAGGAACTGTTTAGCATGGCTCTTCCTTAGGTCCACCTTTTCAGAGCATGCGTATTTCTTGGCTGTGGTTGTAGTCAGTTTTTATTATCCCCTCCAGCTTGGGCCTTGGTCCATGGTGTCTGCAGATGGTAGCTGCTGATAGTTCACAAGTCAGTACCAGGGGTCTTCATTATAGGTTCACTGGATGTTATCCAACCAAGCAGACAGTTCAATTACCACAAGCATAACTATATCAGCTATTTCACTATTATGTCTAAGTTTTAGTTAATAACAGAAATAAAGGCACTAGTTATTGTTAAAAAAATCTGTATCTTTATAGCAAAGCTACTTTAACATCATATATCCATCATTCACTTTAATATTTGCGGAAAGCCAATATTATAATATGTATTTATCACAGATGTGATGGAGTTGAGCTGCGGCGGGCTGTGTGCCTGCAGAAGCACATGGCAGCACAGAGGAGCACAAAGAAGCACATGGCAGCACAGAGAAGCACATGGCAGCACAGAGAAGCTTGTCTCTGCCTGACCCTGAGGGGAGGAGATGCCACACTGCAGAGCCCTGCGGAGAGGAGCCTGCCGGAAGCTGACAGATGGGTGAACAGCGCGTGATCACCCCATAGAAGGACACCTAGAAAGCGTGTTGCTGACGTGGCAACATGGGGTAGGTCACGTAGTGAGAATTACCATGTAAGGAAATACTGTGCCTTGGAAAAGTGTATAAAACCAGCTGGTTTCCTTTGAATAAACGATTCAGATTCCCTGCTGGTCTGGGTCCGTGTCTCAATCGCTACAAAAGTGTGATGAAAGATAGGATGCTTTTGCATTCTCGTGCATGTGAAAACAATTTTTTTCCAGTAAGTTATAGCCACAATTTAAATTTTAAATGCCTTTTATCTATTTTTAAGAACCTGTATCTGGACCAATATCCCAGAAAGTGAGTTTACATGTTTAAGTGTTAATACTTTCCAAATCATTTGAAATGAACTTCTGTTCTTGGATGTGCCAACTGTACCCAAAATCTGTTTTTCAGTTAACTACTCAGAAAATTAGGTACAACATTGAAAAACTGTAAAATTTGCCAATATTTAGACATGTAAGGGGGGCGAGGGGGGAGGGCTTTGGATGGCCTGAAGTGGTTTCTTCCTATAAAATAAAATGTGAGAACCGTTTTCATAGTGTTCCGTCCACCCATATTTATCTATGCAGTCCTAAAGCCGCAGGAAGCTGAGAGAATTTGTGCATTCCTGTGGGCAAGAACTTGTCCTACAGGAGGCATTGAACAAAATGCAGGAGCAGCTACTGTCACACCCTTCAGCAACACAGCTCAATGCTGAAGCTATCTGCATACATAAAAATCTGACAGAATTCTTGATTTCAAGAGCATTTGGACAATGCTCTCAGGCACATGGTGTGATGCTTGGGGTTGTTCTGTAGAGAGACCAAGAGCTGAACTCTGGTGATCCTTAAGGAGTCCTTCCAGCTCCAGATAGTCTATAATTCTGTGACTGATTCTATGATCTGGTCCTCGTGTTTTCAGTCTGTCACTGATTCCAGCTATTTGCTAAAGTGTGCATGTGTGCCTATCTGCCTGTCTTTTAACAAACAGGCAGGCTTTGTTTCCTTTCCTTTCTGGTTGAGTTTGTTTATTGCAAAAGGGATCAGAAACTAAGGTTGTTCATGGTGTTTGAATTGAATGCAGCTGGTAAAGTTCCAAGCTGTTGACAAGAAATTCTGCGGACTGATGCTGCTGTCTTACTTTCTTCTTTTGATTTTTCTGTTATCTATGGCATATTCTGCAGGTTTAATTTCAGTCAGTCTCTGAAATACTGATGTCCATTTCCTTCTCTTTAAGGACTATGTGTCTTCAGCTGAATTGACACATTATTGTGACACTGCTTAAACTAAAGACAAGGCCATTAATAATCCAAATGCAAACAAGATGATTGCATGAGTTACTACAATTGATTTAAGTTCAACTCAACTAAGCAGTCAGTTTTTTCTTTTCTCCTTAGGTTTAATTTCTTCTTAGCTTCTTATTTATTTGCTCTTCTTGGTTTTTGTTTTTTGGTGGGTTTTTTTGTTGGCTTTTTTTGGGTTTTTTTTTGGTTTTTTTGTTTTGTTTTGTTTTGTTTTTGTTTTTTGTTTGTTGTTGTTGTTGGGGTTTTTTTTAATAAATGTCACACAATGCCATTAGGGCACTAGTTTGAAGTGCTAGCTCTGAATCTGCAAACAACTGTAAAGACAACTGGTGCAACTCAGAAATTCAGAGTAATGCCACAGGAGCATCAGTTGTACACACAATATGACCTCCAACTCAAGAAAGAGGAAAGAATTATTTGAGGCTCTAGTAGTTTTTAGTCTCTTGTATATTAAATTCTACAGTTGTTCTTAAAGACCAGAGCCTTATGTGTCTCACCTGTACCATTTCCTGTACCATTTTTCAGCTTACATTATCAATCAGCCTGGGATAGAAGCTGTTCTTGTTCCTACCAATGTAAAATGTTTTTTCATATTCAGGGAGGGGCTTTTTTATTTGTTTCAGATTAACAAAAAAACCCCAACAAACCAACCTAGCTATTGTCTCCGAATGCTTTCAGGGAGCTAAATATATCAAAATTAAGTGGAAAATACTCTGCTGCTGCTGCAGATTTGGTGGTGAGGAGAGGGGGGTTGGAATCTTATGAGTCAGATATTTACTCTTTCTGTTCTTGTAGTGAAGGTCAAACACTTCAAACGAAGAGTTCAAGTAGCTGAAACTGAGTGAGGAACAAACTGTGCATAATTAGAATGCTCTGTTTTGAACAGCTCCTATATTTTTGACACAAGTGAATATTTATGCTATAAAACCATATTTTGTGTTGTGCAACCCTACTGCTTGTCATACAGGTTTTCAGTATTTCACTTTACAGAATATATTTGCATTCAGAATTCATTATGCACACATCACAAACACTACACAATGGCGAAGTTTAAACAAGTCTGTTTCTGTACTTTTGGATCAAATACAACTGGCAGACTAAAGTATAATGAAAGCAGCAAACCTCAATGATAACTGAGCAGCATATTCTGAAACCTACAGACACTTCCAGTTACAGGGTTTCCAAACTGTTCTTTAACTTATACAGCTGTTTTAAGGTGCCCATGTTTTTACAACAGAGCCTTGCAAAAAAATGTCAATCAGAAAGTAATAAAAGGGAAATTTTTCTTTCCTTTTGTTTAGAGGCACTCCTTTTTAAAACATCAAAAATTAAAGGAAATTAAATGAACTCCCAGCATTTCTGCTTTTAGTCTACGAAAATCTGCGTGTCTTGAAAAGGATTTTTGTCTCAAAAATAATAATAATTTTTTAAAAGGGGGGAAAATACCTGATCTGGATTTTCAAAAGCAGTTATTGAGCAGGTTTTATTTGAATTTCTGTATGAGAGGAGCAGTCCTAAATCTTTTCAGAGTTCCAAAGGAAAAACCAAAATCTTTTGTAATTTTGGGGAGGAAGAAAATAATATAATTGTGATTTCTTACTTTAACAGATGGCACCATTCTTCTCTGGATAGTTCTTCCACTAAAAAATTATAATATGAACATTTCTGTTGAATGAGTTGAAACTGAAGGTCAGTACTTAAATTCACCTTGAATTAATTCATCCTTTTGTGTCAAGCCATTTCATTTTGCACATTTCCCCCCTTCCTGATCTTGCAATCAGCAGTGCTTCAAGTCAAAAAGCAGAGCCACTCAAAGACCACAACTAAAAAGCAGCAACTGTCATCAAAGAAAAATAAAACCAACATTAAATGAAATAGAATTCATTAGAATTATAAAAGTAATCCTACACATTTTTCAAATCTTAAATATTTGAGTAGTCATTTGAGGACAGCAAGTGAACAGTCTGTATGAAAAACAGACTAAAAATCAATATGTGCTTAACTTCTTGTCTTCATGTGCTTAACTGCTTGTCTACATCAAGGCCTGTTCTGTGGTCAGGTAAGAAAAATCAAAAAAATTAGCTGGTCATGTTTAAGAAGCAGCTTCTTTTTCCTTATGGCCACTTTGGCTTCAGCTCACAAGGATATATATTCAAAAATAAGTGCTTTTTGATAATAAGTCCGGTTTTCTTCTTTTTTATGGACACTTAGTGTTCAGACTTTATGAAGTTGGCATTTGAGCTATGAACCCCCCTCCTCCCCAGTTACTGAGCTGTACAAGCAGTCTCAATTTATAATCTTCCCCAGAAACCCATAAAAGTAAATAATTTAATAAAAGGATGAAGCTGGTGAGTTTCTTTAACACAGCAGGTACTGTTCTGCTACCATAGCTGAATGTTCTGTACATGGCACAGCTCACTGTAGGAGGAAAACACAACAGAATAAGATGACAGAAACAAAACTGGAAACCACAGCAGAGAATATTCTTTCAGCTCAGCTCTTCTAGAAAACTCTCTGACCTCATTGAAAATGGCACAGTTAGTCCAGCCTTTAAAATATCACACTCTTCTGTGAAGGACATATTGAAGAGGTTGTTGTTTCATTTTGGTTAGTGAAGTCTGTTTTGACGGCTAGGTCCTCAAGGGAGAAACTTTGTTCACCATAGCGAACTGTAGGTACCAGATATCAAAGACACATGTAGGATTCAGAAATACCATTTCATGGTCACTTTGCTGGGGAAAAAAAACCAAAACCAAATCCTTGTGAAAAAAATCATCCCAGAGCACAGTAGATTTCCCACTGTCTCTACCACTCCCAAAGAATCACACCTAAGTCAATAAAATGTGTTGAGTACTAACAAAAATGGGCAATTAAAGTGCTTTTTTTTCCTTTAAAATTTAGTGCACCGAGAAAAAGGATAGCATAAAAGCTGTCTTCTGCCTCTATCTGTGAGAACAAGTGCAGGAAAGCTTTTCAGGCAAAACAATGAGAAAGGAATGTTCTTCCTACAGTAGTGCAGAACACGTATTTAATGAAATTATTGCCTTTAAAAAGATTTTTAAGAAACATTATTTTTGCACGGTTTTATTTCTGCACAAAGAAGAAAAAAAAGAACATACATATTTCAGCCATTTTGAAATATGAAAAATAAAGCATTTTTGGCTACTTAAATGAGAGGAATGATATAATTTAATTGTGAATGACAGTTAAAAGCATCGAAATCTAGGTTTTCATCCTGTAAATTACATTTCTGTACCTGGCTTGGCAAACATAAGATAAATAATGCATTTTTGCTTTATTTGCATATTGGCTTGCTATGAAACTAGTGACTGTGATTCACAAATAAGTCTTGTGTCTGTTTGTGGAGGGGACTCATGCATTATGTGCTGTGTGCAGCATTTTAATTGTAGTGGACATTAACATTCAAGACAGTGAAATAACCCCAGCATCTATCCTTATGTAGCAGTAGATTTGTATCTCAAAAGATGCACTGCAGTTCTTTTCAAGGGCTGTATGAAGTGGTGTTGCTGGAGGGATTTTACTAATAGCTGGAAAACAGTTTATTCCAGTGATTTCAGCTGTAAAACAATGATGAGCAAGAAAATTTGAAACATATTCAAATTTCATTCTAATGCCCTATATAGAGAGAGTCACTATAATTTTATTCATTCAAGTACAGTTAAAAAGTGCATCAAAAAAGATTGAATATAGCCACACATAAAACTCCCCACAGGATTTATGTATTGTTCTTGAAGATTTTAGGTGTTTATTTCCCAGCTGAAGGAAAAGCAAAATCCTTTTTCTTCCCAAAAGCAACATATAACCTGGCTCTTTTTTTTATTATACATTTTACAGGCAAATATTGAAAGTATGGTATTGAAAGATCTTTATCAGGGCTACATAAGGACAAAGCCACACATTAAACCTATGATAAAATCATTGATTTATTCTGGATTTATTTTCATACTTTTGCATTATTGCTCTTTCTGACTTTATTATGGAAAAAGATCTTTGAAAAACATGCCACTGATGAACTTCTTTTACTGGATTTCTTGCAGAATATAATTTCCTAATTATGCCCATGGAAGTGGTGGGAAAACATCCCCAGGATCACCTGGATCCATCAAATTTGACACTGTCTTTTCAGAGAAATTACACATTACGAGACTGTGTAACAGTGTTTTTTCTTCTGAATCCTGAGAAGCTCTCGCAAGATTATAGATACGCAGAGAGACATGAAGTGATTCAAACATGGAGATTTAAAAGAGCCTTACCTTTGTGTACTTGTGAGGCTGCGACTTTCAGTATAAGATGTAAAACGGCACTCTACCATATATTGATTATAAAATTAGTTACATTTGAAGAAACTGAAAAAAATTTGGTGTTTGGTTTTTGTTTTGGTTTTACAGTTGATGAACCAAAAGCTTCGCTGGTTTGGCTTTACTGCTTTACTTATTCAATAATTTTTATTTTTTATCTATGGTGAACATGGTAGCATTTACTTACATTTCTCTGAACTTGCCTGGAGGTGAGAAAGAGTTGGTTTTCGTATATTACATATTTGGCAGAAACCATTGTGATGAGGAAGATCCTACTCAGATAGAAGTCTGTGCCTTGGAGAACCAGAGGTGAAGGACTGGATTGCTTCAGCTCCCCCTGCCCTTATTCACAGCCTAGAGCGAGCAGCAACCAGTTCTGTGTTTAGACTCAGACAAACAATACCATGTGTCTTGTTCCTGCAGGAGGATAACAACTTCTACAGCTCCTTAAACTTTCCTTGGGTCAATGGTAGGATTTATTTCACAGCTGACAGAAAGCCTGTAACGTTCTCATGAGGAGAACACTATGCCAGTTTTGTCCTTTAGATTTCAAAAGCCTTCCTTTTTAAAAAGTCAGTGTGGTTTTTATGATTTAGGAGATGGCACAGCAGTTTATAATAATTCTTGAATGCCACCAGAAGTCCAAGGCAATGACATTTCTGCTATGACAGTGCACTTTGCTATAAAGTTAAAATGTTTAATTGTATGGGCTCCAGCAGTGGTTACTTTACAGTTTAAATATTGGAATCAGTAAATCAAGGCTGTCTTTTTTTATATTAAGTAGTTACAATAATTAATAGTCTGTTACTAAATGTGGTTAACAGTCATTAGAATTGTTAATAATGTTTCCAACTCTTTCTAGAAATTTTGGTATGGTTATTTTTTATTCTTAAGCAATATGAGGCATTTTTGGTTACAGCTATGCTGAAATGCTGTACGGGTCTTGCACAGCCAGGTTTCTGGTAGCAGGGGGTCCACAGAGGTGGCTCCTCTGAGAAGTATCTGGAAACTTCCACCATGTCCAGCAGAGGCAATCCCTGATGGCTCTGAAAGATGGACAGGCTGCTGACCAGAACTGGGAAAACGAGAGAGGTTGGTGATGCCTCTGTGATGACATATTTAAGAAGAAAATCAAAACAAAGTCAAGGGGGTTTTGCTTCTAGTCAGAGAAGAGGAGGAGGTGAGAACATGTGAGGAAAAAACAACATGGCGACAGCAAGGTCAGTGGAGAAGGAGGGGGAGGAGGCTCCAGGCACCAGAGCCGAGGTTCCTCTGCAGGCCGTGGTGAAGACCGTGGTGAAGCAGGTTGTCCCCCTGCAGCCCACGGGTCCACGGGGAATGCAGAGATCCACCCGCAGCCCAGGGGGAGGTGCCCACGCTGGAGCGGGTGGATGCCGGGAGGAGGCTGTGATCCAGTGGAAGACCTGGTGGAGAGAGAGGGCCCTTGCTTCCAGGCTGGAGCAGCCTGTCCTTGGAGGACTGCACCCCGTGGGAAGAGAGCCATGGCGCAGCAGTTTTGGGAGGACTGTGTGCCTGTGGGAGGGACTCACGCTGCAGCAGGTGCGGTTTGGCTGATGCTCGTGAGTGTGGACCCACGCCGGGAAGTTCACGGAGAACTGTCTCCCATGGGAGGGACCCCATGGCCTCACAGGGAAGGATTCTTCTCCCAGAGCAGAGGAAGAAAATCTCAGTGATGGACTGACCAAAACCCCCCTGCCCTGCCTCCCTGTGTTGTCGGTGGGAAGGAGGGAGGGGCTGGGGGGAGAAGGTGTTTTAAGGTCTTATTTTACTTCTCATTACCCTCCTCTGATTCTGTTAGCAATAAATTCACTTTGTAACTTTAAATTAAGCCTGTTTTGCCCTTGAAGCGTTTTCCCCTGGTCCTTATCTCAACTCATGAAGCCTTTATTAATTTTTTTTCTCGTCCGCCCAGCTGTGGCAGGGGAGGGTGAGCGAGTGACTCGGGTGGGTGCCTGGGTTTGGGCCAGTGTCAAACCATGACAAGTGCTCATTCTGGGAGGCCCACTGAGGTAACTTCTTTGATAACTGTTTACTGTATCTGGCATTTTCATTGAATTTTGTACCCAATCCACCTTGGCTAAATGGTTTCATGAAATTCCCAGACCAAAGAGACTTATTGAGCAGAGGTCAGACTTTCTTAATGGATTAAATATCCATACCACTTCAGCAGGCCCCTCTGTGTTTCAGCAGGTCACTCTCTCACAAATATATGCATACACTGAAAGCAACCCTTAAGCATATCAGATTAATTTTTTGTGTTTATGAATGCATAGTCTGAGTCAATTTATGTTATTTTTTGTTTTATAAAATAATTTACATTATAAACAGTGTTTTGAATCAAGTAAGTAGGGTTTGGGCAGTCTATGCATTAAAGAATCTGGTTATTCCCATAAGAGTGCCTGCAAGATTTCTCCCTTATTGTAGAAGATACAATATAGGCTACTGAATTGCTCATATCGTATTCAAAAAGGATGATCCTAATCAAAAGGTTGGAATTTTCCTCTCAGATCTGCAAGACAGATACCCACTCCAATATTATTCTTTCCCCATATGCATGGAACTTCAAAGGATTATGTTTGTAGAAAGAGAAGAATATCTTAATCAAGATCAGCCATGCACATCTTGAGAGCAGAGTTTGCATCCAAATGAGGACTGACTGAAAAGTGAAATGTTCATTACTATGACTAGAATTGTGCGCGAAATTGAGAAAGTAATTTATGCTGTCAAGTTCACAAAGGAAATGGACAAAGTGTTTCAGAATACATGAAAGGGAGCCCTCTCCTGTTGGCGTTGGAGAGGATGAGACAACTCAGCAGGCAACTCAAATACCTGTGAGCTAAACTGTGCCTGTGAGCACAGCCCTGAGCGAGGAACAGTGTGTGTGATGAACCATCCTGAGAGATACGTGCCTCCAGGTACATATCTCTGAGATGTACTTGCCTCCTTGTTGCTAGTTTAGAACAGAGGAAATTCATACCAGCAGTGATTGGCAGACATGTTGGAAGACAGTCTAAAGTTGATGAAATAAAAAACCTCTCAGTCCTCTCCTCCAGCTCTACATTCCTTTCGTGAATGCAAATGTGTCCCTTCTTTTTTGTTTCTTCAAGGAAGAAAACCAGACTGTATTTGTGTTTAATAGGCAGCTATCATGGACGGTTGGTTAATTGGAAATGCCAACTGCTGTAGGTGTGGTTATTTTTTTAACTGCAATGCCTCAAAAAGATCCTGTCACTGTTGTGGAAGTTATGGGACAAATCTGACCAAATTAATTCAGGTATGTTCCAGATTAGTCACGGAGGCAGAGTCACTGAGGCCATCTAACCATCTATGGCGGGAGCAGCATATGGGCACAGCCTGCTGTCTCCCCTCAGAGACTGCTTAAGGAAGCAGGCCAGGAATGCAACTTATGCTTCTGGAAGGGTAAACAGGATTCACTAAAACCTGGTGGCTGGGTTTAAAATAGCTAGTTTAATATATTCAGAATGAAAAAGACATGCAATTAGTGTACAATTTGGTATTGAACAACATAGCTATATGCATGAAATATATTTATGCATTAAGGTAATCAGAACACAGATTTTAAAAAAGAAAAAGGGGGAAAAATAAGCTTTGCTCTTTAAAATATTAGAATATTTATATCCCTTAGCTCTGTGTTCAGTTGCATGCAGTTCAACAGGTAGTTCCATACCAAGAGACCATCTGCTATGCAAAATGTAATCAATCTCTTTTTTTAAAAGGATAACAAAACTCCCCTTTTTTGTAACTGGCACTCATAGCATAAACAAGGGCATCCTGTGTCCTTTCTGCTCAACCACAAGGAAGAAGAAGAAATTATCCCTTCCAAAAATAATTTGCCCAGTAGAGGTTGAAGGCATGTGGGTATACCCCACTGATGTCCAGACTTTTGGAAGACAGAGGTCTCTCTTCGGAGCCAAGAAGAAGTGAGGTGTCACCCTCGGTGCCATGGCTGTGCATGAAGAGAGGGCATACATACAGTGCAAATTTTGGTTACATAAAGCTTTTGTGACAACCTATGCCCACCGCTGAAATAGAAAGTGACATCTTAAGGTAAAAATCATAAAAGAAAAATACTCAGAGGAAGCAGCTGTTCTCCCACTGCTGTCTCATCCTTCTGCCAACCATAAACCTTCCTTCTTGTTTTATTTCAGAAATACATTTGGTTTATGTTAACCATATCAAATTATCTTTTTGATAACTAAACAGGAGATTAAGCAAAATACTCCCTAGCATCTGTATGAGCTCACAATTCAAAATGCAATTTCTTTTTTTTGATCAATTTCTTATTTCATAGAAGCTTAGATTTTGAAAATACAAGCCCACTTCCAGACTCATGACATGCAATATATGTACACGGTCATACAACATTTTCACAGTTTTTTTTTTTTTCAAAGTTACTCTTTTATTTTATTTCATGTTGTGAGGAGAATAAATTACTTCAAAATCATTTAAGTGAGCAACGTACTCTTACAGAAGATGTTCACATATGAAATAGATCCTTCTCTTAAAACACTAAACTACCATTATAAAGGTATTTTTTCCAAAGCTGACTAAAAGCTATCACCTCAGCCACATAGAGAGGTTTGGAGGGCATTTGTCTGCTCTGGAAACACCTACGATGAACTAAAAAAAAAATGTTTAGGATCTAACCTGCTACACCTAAGTGACAGCAAAACATACATGTTTTGGGATTTAAACTTCACAGGCTGATGCACCTTTACCCCATAGGGCTTTTTGTTATGATTACTAATAATTTGTGTGTACACAATGGAAATATTGTACTATATTAAAAGACCTTCCCTAATGATGGGAAAACTGATGTCGGGGCAGGCTACAGTGTGTGTTAATAAAAGGAAAAAGAAAAGAAAATGTATCTGTTCCTGCTCAGTTGCTTCAAGTTGTAGTTTCTGGGATTCGAGGGCAGGTTTGAACTCCTGCATCCTGATCCCTTTGACTGTCCACTGGCCCAGGGAAGGCCAGACTTGCAAGCCTTTGTGCTTCTGGAGTGTAAATCCCCCTGTTATTTTGTCCTCAGTTTTTCTGTTACACCCTTGTTGTGAAAATAGTCAAGTAAATATAACAATATTTACCTTGTCTATAGTTTCTAGTTACACCCTAGGGATGCCAAGTATTATACAGGGGTGGATACAGATCAGATATCACATTTTTAATTTTGGTCCAAGGGGATTAATATGATGGTGTCTTCCTCTTTCTAGAAGGAAGGGAGAAAACTCTAGAAGAGTGGGGAGAAGGATGGCTTTTTCTTGCTTAATAATAGATATTCTGCTTTGTACTCAAATGTGTCTGCTCTGTAGATGAAGACCAGTGAAATTCAGGAGATACTCACAGGACATAAGCATTCTAGGCTACCTGCTGTAGTTTAGCTAATGAATCTTATCACTGCACTCAATGGATGCTACAAAACAATGCAAAACAAGGCCAAGTTAATGACTTCAGGCCCATCAAAGATACTAGAATTTTATTGTGGTTATAGAATCAGAAAGTCATTTAGGTTAGAAAAGACCTTTAAGGTCATCAAGTCCAACTGTTATTATGTGTTTAAAAATTAAGAAGAACTCTAAAGATCTACAGAGGGAGAGGAGTGCTGAAAAAAATTATTTGCTTCTGCCTCAAAGTAACATAATGACCATTTACTAAATATTCATGGATGATTTGGAGCTGTACTGCACTGCTAATATTCCTGTGTGAAGGAGGTGTGTACTTGAGGCAGGATCAGTCTCCAAGCCATCAATTTCCTTTGGCCTTTCTGCTGTGACTGTGAATTGTAGTGCTATAATTTTTCACCAAAGATATAGGGGATGGAGTTTCCCATAACGTTTTTCGTCACAAGAAGTGTGGTTGTAACACCATATCAAAGGTGACAGGGAATATGGGCGCACATTAAGATATCCACCACATCCATCCATATACATCCCTCACATATATTCCCATTTTTGTAACTCTTTAAATGTCCCTGCAGTAGAGTCAAGAGCACAGATATTCACTTTATTAGAAGCTTTTTTCTGTAAACTCGACCATACATTCTCCCTCCCAACTTGGAGCATGCACTTCTACTGGGGAACTGGACAACCGTTCCCCTGCATATTGCAATGAAATCTAGGTCAGAAACGTCTTCTCAAGACCCAGTTTCAGCTGAAATAAAACCTGGATGTGTGGGCAGCAAAGCACCTGTGGTCTGCTCCAAGACCTCTGAATAGGGAGATCAAACTTCAGGGGCCACCATGAGGCACAAGTATTGCACATTTAGAAGAAGATTTGCTATAACTAGCAAGTATGCAATCCAACAGACCCTGTGTAGTAGGAAAGATTGATGCTTCTATGTTAGTTTCCATGTTGGAATTCTTGGTGGCTACACTGTTTCCCACTTTTCTTATGTTGCACTTTCTTGGCCTGCTTCAAAGAAGGGACACAAAGTCTTTTTCATCCTATTGGAGATGTCCAAGCAGGTTTTAAAGGATAGCCCTCACTTGCTGTGTTTATCTAGTTTGTCCTTCATTGACTTTTCATTTGAAAATGAAACATTTCCTACAGAATGAAATTGCAGTTTGACATGACACAGTGTAGTGTGGTTTTCGTTTTATTTTTTTCCCAGTACAGCAAAACTAGAAAATAAATTAAATTCAATTAGAACTGATGTTAGGGTTCATCTCAGCAACCAAACTGGGGGGAAAAAAATCAATTATTCATTTAGCTTTTATAGGAGGTTTTTTTTAAGTAGAAAGTTGATATTTCTAGTGGGTGCCTTCTCTGTTTGGACTGCCGAGTGGCTTTGGATTAAAAGCAATCCCTAATTCAAGACATGTTCAAGAGAAAAATGAAATCATCCTCTAGTTTTTGTCCCCTGAAAACTACAAAATAAAAAATACCAAGACCATATATTTTCTTTCACTTTTAGAACTTTTGGAAAACTCACAGACAGTGAAGGATGAAATTTTGTTACTTATGATTGCTTCAAACACCAGTAATTAGGTAGGCATAAGGAAAATGCTACAAAAAAACCCCAATTTTGACCAAGTCCAATAAAACAATATATTAAGGTTTATGTGATGACCTGTGAAGGATACAATGTGGAGGTAAAAATGAAATTAGGGAGAACAAATAAATACTGTGTCCCATAAGACAACACAAACTTGAAGCTAGATAAAAAAAAAAAAAAATCAGGTGTGCCTCTATTGAAAGAAAACTACCAACTAAATAATCAAAGTTGCTACAAAACCATTGTTGCATAATAATTTTAATCCGTTTTCTTCCAGAAGATTAAATTCTTATTTCAGTACCCAGGAACCTGAATTTACTATGAAAAACTGACATGAAAAAGAGAAATGTAATTCATATTCAGAGCAGCTATAATTTTAGGAGTAGTAACAAGTACAATCATGTACACAGAAGCAAAGAACTTGCAGGAAAAGTTGGTGGCTAGTGTCAGAAATAATTCTGTTCTCTTCACATTTCAATAGGAAATGTTCAAATAAATATCTTTAATAAGAATATATGATAGCAGAAAAAAAATAATCTATTTCTCTGGATTAAAACCAAGCTGAATTTTTTCTGAATACTCTCTGTGTTTTACTCCTGTTGAGAAAATGACAGAGTTATTCACTGAAGCTGTTCAATTAATGAACATATATTAAAGAAAATTGCAATCTACTCAATTTGTGGAAGAGGTGAAATCACTGAATAAATGATTTGTTATGAATTATTCATGTACATCTAGCAAATATGCAATTCCCTCTATTTTTTAGTAAACACTACAACATTTGGTTTTCAAAAGACATTAAGTAATCAGTCAACATATCAACTGCTGTCATTTCTCAGTGGAGGGCTATGAAGAGGTCTATGGGCCAAATTCAGAGCTCTTTCCCTTCAAAGAAGGTTTATATTTATGTCAAAGTCATTAGAGTCTCCCTGAACTTATACCTTCTAAATGAAAATAAATCTTTCCTTTTCTCTAAATAGTTTAATTACTTAAGATAATTAAACATTTTTTAATTTTTGTTGAAAGCACAGCTTATATGATTTATATATTTTTAAAGGCTTTTCCTATTTGCTTCTTTTTGTTTTAATAAAAATGTCAGTAAATAATAAGAGTCAATGCAAAATGGAAACTGCGACAGTTATACAGTTGTCCACTTCAAAAGTTTGCTGGTTGCTTTTGACAGTGCTGTAAGAGCCTATTGTCCTAGGTTACAGTATACATGTATTTAAGTATTCTATTACCACCAGCTGTGGGCCATTAGCTGTTATCTCCTGCTGTGACTCACCCCTGATAACAGACAACGGGCCATCAAGAAACCACTGCATGACTCGGACTTATCTCATCCTATTGTGAGATGCTCCGCCCAGGAGGGAGGAGCCAAACATTCCCACCTGGATATAACCTGGCCTTGGAACTGCCTAAGGCAGCCCTGTCTACTGAGTTCCCAGAGGACAGGAGCTATTACTGGACCTTCAGCTGGAGACCAGACCTTCCATAGGATCATTGCTTCAACTGAACTACTTCATTTGGACTGCTACCACCACCCTAACAGGGTGTCAGGTTGTATCTGACTTTGTCGGTGCTTTTTCCTTGTATTATTACACTTATTTTAAATTTTTAATGCTGACTTGCGATCTCCCACTGGTTTGTTTTCAAACCCATACATCTTTCAAGATTTTATGGAAGTTACAAAATAGCCACACTTTTGCCCAGTTACAAAGAGATTCAGACAACTACAACAAGGAATTCTGTGCCTTTGAAAAGAAAACAATCCACAGGGACTTGTTATGACAGGTCTAAGAAGAAACTCATTGAAACCTTACTGCAAAGAGAATAATAACTTCTGGTAAACAGCACCCCTTTTTAAGAAATTCTATGCTCACACCTGAGAACATAGAGCAAGCCAAATATTCTGCATCTGTAAAGATGGAAGGACCTATCTGAACAGACACAGTATCCTGGAAAATTTCCATGCTCAGAACTTTGTTGGAAAAAAAAAAAAAAAAAAGATTTCCACAAGAGAGACTTTGTGAAATAGGCCTATAATTTCATTTAATCTTGTGTACAAAAATGCGTCAGTAGGAAAACTTCATTTCTCTAATGACATTCCTTGCTCAGTTATGCATTAATTATCATTATAAATTCTTACCTTGTAGCTATTAGATCTGTTCAGCATTACAATGCCCTGTACTTAGCACATTTTTTTGTCCTTTCTCCACCAGTTTCATCTGTTGGCTGGTTTATCCTGGGATGTTCTTGAAGGGAAATGGGAAATCTGCCAACAGCTTGATTTCCTGGTGGAACATGGTGAAATTGAAATTATATGTTTTACTAAGTGGCAATGATGTTTTCACTTTAAAACAACAGAATATAATTTGTTCATTTCTTAGAACTATATAAGCAAACTTTTACTTTTTAACATGCACTATGTCACTTCAATTCACTAGGAAGCAAAACAGTGGCATGGTATTACCTGCAGAAATATCTCATATGCATTAGTCTGTTCTGGAAATAAGGTACTCATATGACCTCCCAGCACCAGAGAACTAATTAGCTTTGCCTGTTTGGGATGACTGACTCCAGCTCCAGTACTTATCTTGACTAATTACATGTTTTCTCTCTTCTGTGCCAGCATCAATTGTGTAAGCAGAGAGCTTTCATACTGATGCTCCATACTGGCAGGGAGGAGATTGATTCCAAGAAATCTAGAGGATGAATTTTTTGAAAATTAAAGCAATACAGTGACTTCAGATATGGCACAAAGTAGATGTTAAACTGGGTCATCATGTACAAACCATGTCAGATACTTGACTCCAGCTATTTCTTTGATTCTCTGCTTTCCAAACTTACCTGGAGTATGGAACCTCCGTCCATAGTCCCTCTCAAGGCTGTGCCCCAGAGAGGTCTTTTCCCTTACATCTATGGCTAGCCTATACTCCCTTCACCTCAAAAAGTCCATCAGAAACTCTTTCCTTTGCCTTTTGCCACACAACCAATCCCATGTCATTAATGCTATCCAATGTCTCTTGGGCTGTTTCTGTCAAAATGTGTGTGGGATGGGAAAACATTTGGGAACAGGGAAACAGGGGTCAGCTGTTGATAGAAATGTTCATTGTTGCTCCTCATTTCCAAAGAGAAAAGCCACAGTTCCACTTGACCTGCTCTCTGGGACAGGAGGCAGGGGCTCACTGCTTTGGTAGTATTCAATCTATTAATTAAATTGCTGAGTCTTCTGGTACAAGCAAAACAAGGAGTAGAACTGTGATATTTCCATCATACTGCTGTCCTGTAAAAAGATTTGATTTTTGTACACCTAAGATCAGTTTTGCACAGTGCTAATAATTGCATTTCTCTGGATTTGGATCTTACAAGTTGTCAAAATAAAACTCACTTTGAAAACATCCTTTTACTGCTATGATGAGATATCATTATTTGTTTTTATATTCTGTCCCAAATTAAACTGTGACTGACTTTTAACATAATTAGACATGCTCTGTCCCCTAAACTAGAGCCCTTCTTTATATAGGCTTTCTCAATTAAGCACGTTTCACTTATTTCCTAAACTCACACATAATTTTTTCCTGCATATTCAGTCCAATTTAAATGCATTGTGAGTGATACACAGAGAATGCAACTAACCCGTTAATAAATCAAGTTAAAGAAGTTCTTTGTCCACCCCAATAGATTTCATGGCAACCTCTGGCATTTGTTTCAGATAAATGTTTTTCTACTAGAACTTGCTTTCATTTCTGACATTTTAGCCAGTATTTTCCTTTTAAAACTCATGATCAGTGGCCCAGAAGACATTCAGACACACATTAACCAAGTAGGGGGTGGCCTTACTTTAAGCAGATCTGCTGGCTTTGCCCTTTACTCTAACTAAAAAGCCGAATCATCTTCAAAGATGTACTTAGAAACATATCAGTGAGGTACTCTTGGAAAGTTTTACCTGTTTGGCCCTCATCCCCTTTACATAGGTTTGCAGATATTCTGAGTCACTATTAGATAGTTCTAGAAGGATTTGGAGGTCTCCATACTCGAAGTGACTTTAATTTGAAGGGAATATCACCCTACAAAAGAATAATGTCAAAAATATTATTAATTCTCATTAAAGAAATGAGGAAAACTTTTGACTATTTTTGCACAGAACTGTTTGTGGTTTTGTTTGGTTTTTTTTTAACGTAAACTTTGCCTGCTATGGGACTGAAGTTCAATACCTTGACATAACTCAGTCCAGACTAGGCAAGATTTTACTGTGTCAGCAACATGTGAGTCAATTATATTTTTAAGGCTATTTTCCCAGTGTTTGAAGAATAATTATGTCAACACCTTTAATATCAGTGACGCTTACATTTAGGAGACTTGCAGAGAGATAAGGAAGCATCAACAGACATAGAAGTAGCCATGTTGCAATGAATGAAACTTACTTGTGATTTCTATAAAATACCAATGTTCCCACATTCACAAATGCAATTTCTTTAAAATCTACTGTGAGATAGGCTCATATTTTACTTTCCTTTACCCCTTTTACTTCTCCTATCTGAAATCCAAATGAATACAAATTAGGATGAGCATGCTGCGTAATCAATTTTCATTATAGTATGAACTAATTCATGGGGATGATCACATCTTCTTAAAATATGACAAACAAGGAGTTCGTAAGCACAGAATTTTTCATAGGAAGAAATAATAGCTGTTGCTGCTGTTGAATTATGGCTGCCACCAGTGAAGAAAAAAAAACCATATCTTTGGACAGTATTTCTGTGGATAAATTTAGACCTGATTACCAAATAAAGAGATTATGAAGTTCCTGCATTACTTAGCACCTACATAATATCTTTCAGTGTGACCTGGAATTTTTTGCCTACAACTAAAACAGTTGATTTTTTTTTTTTAAAGTTTATAAAATAAGATGAGGTCAAGAACACTCAAGAATTTTTAGCTTATTTAGGAATATTAAACTGGAGCTGAGCTTTCATTCCTCTTAATGCAATATGCAGTTTAGTATAATGAACAGAATTTTAGAGTGAAATCAGTGGTATTAATTTCATTCATCTGTATTAATGAAATAGCTAAACTAAACCAAATTTTTTTTATGAACAGATTTTTGTAGCATTCAGCTTCAGATTAACGTGGGGTTAGACATCAGGCATGATACATGACTGCATGCCTCTGTGGCGGGAGCTGAAAAACAAATGCACTTCTCCCCCAGCATCAAAAACATGACACAAGGTGCTCTGGTCTTGGGCATCTGAATCCTATTCCATGTGTGAAAATGAGAGAAAAAGAGGCAAGTTGTCTCTACTTAGATCTCCAGTAAGATTTCAGGTGTTAAGGAGCACTCAACCAGGCCTTCTGATAAAGTGTTGGGTTTCAGCCATGAACGAGCTGTTATGGCCAGTGGAGTCTGGGGCTGCTAAAGAGCTTCTCAACTCAAAGACACCACTATGGGGCCAGTTAAATAACTCTAGGGTGCCCCTAGCTTTCCTGACCAAAGTCTTGTCATTTGACTGCACTTAGGCACCCAGTGCTACTTGAAATGCTTTAGGGTACCTGAGAAGTCTGCCTCAGTCTGATAGATATTATGGCACATTCAACCCATTACTCTCTGGAATGCCAGCTGGAGATTGGTCATAAGTACATCTAATGCATCTCGAATGGCAGTGGATGTCTGTGTGTAAATAACTTAATCAAGAAGAAAAATTATTGAGCTGTAACTGTCCAAGAAAGCTAATAAGACAATAAAACTGTATTGCTCACAATTCTGGACTCATGATTTCTTTTTTACTCACTCTTTCTTTCCAACTCCATATGAATATTTGGCTTGGTGTCTACCTCATGCTGCTATAAAACATTTTCTTGCTCAAGCTCATTTGAGTAATTAAACTTAATCTGTCTTCCTTTGGCAACAAAATGGAAGACAAGAACTTTAAAGTATGGCATGATATGTAATAGTCTTATGGCCACCTCTTATTTTTTGTTTCCGAGTCATCAGAATACCTCTAAGACATTTTGCTTTTTCTTTTGCTGAACAGCCTAAGCATAAAATGTTGTAAGTACACAAAAGAAAATTATAAGCATAGGACAGCAAAGGAGAACCTGATCTTGCATTAATGAGACTTCAGTTATTGCTTACCAAATTAACCTTGAGTAGGAGCAATAAGGGCAAGGCCAGAGAGATATCAAGCAGCTAATTGTATGTTTTTAGTGCAGATATTCACTAAAAATCTAAGACGCTTTTATTACATCTGGCCTACCCATCTTTTTATAACTTAACAGCACAGAGATAAATGCAACCATCTATAAATGCATTAAGAACTGTCATGTGAGAATGATATTTTTGTAAAGTGCTCTTATAGGTTCACCTAGGAGGAGAAAATAGGGAAAACCCAAAATCTGTGTCTAAGTTTCTGACATTTTAGGGTGGTACTTTGTAGCTGAAATGCCATTATGACTCAAGGCACTTTCTTCCTGCACTTTAAAGTTACTTTAAATTTACTTTAGTACACCAAAACTAGAAATTCAGCATCTAATCGTAAGCAATTATGTTCATATTTCTGCACTCAAGTGACTCTCTTTATGAGTTCAGAACCTTGTCAAAGACTCTAACATCTGAAATGTAAAAAGCAGTATGTTTCATAGGCATAAATGAGTCCCGTCCATCAGCCACTTTAGGAGAATTTGCTTCTTTGACCTCATGCATCTTACAGATCTTGGCTTTCACAGAAGCTGAATCCAGGGATCATTAAAAAAAAAAAAAAATGTAAAAAAAGGTAACACCAGTGTTCTAAAAACACCTGATGGTCCCCTCTTTCTGTTGTAGGACGATGTTATCAAGCTGCTACCATACCCATGGTTCTGTCCTTGCAAGATACCACTGATCAACTGGAAGAATAGAAACTGAATAGAGATAAATTTCCATTGTGGGAATCCAAGAATTTTCAAACTGAAAAGTCAGCTGACATGCTGAAAATTCAGATATGCCTTCATACTTATAAGCAGGGAAGAACTGGTCAGGAATGTGAAAGCTGATATCACCCTCGGCTGTCAGTGTTAATGGGATGTTTGATTTCAGAAAAATGATGTCAGGGAGCAAAAATCAGCATAATAATTCTGGATTTCAGGTGAACAGACTGTCCAAGGATCTGCCTGGAAGAATCCCACAGAAAAACACACCAGCAGAGACTCACAGAATGAAAGGGGCCTCTAAAACCATCTAGTTCCCACTCTCCTGCCATTGGCAAGGACACTTCCAGTGATAAGGAATCCACAACTTCTCTGGGTTACCTGATACTGAGGACTTCCCCAAACTAGGTGCAGAACCTTGTTCTATTTGGCCTTATTGAATGAAGTTCACATGGACCCACTCCTCAGGCCTGTTATGTCTCTCTGAATGACATCCCTTCCCTCAAGCAAATCAACTGAACCACTCAACTTGGGATTGTCTGCAGACTTGCTGAGGTTCCACTCAGTCACAATATGTCACTAATTAAGATACTGAACAATATTGGTGCCACTACAGATACTTAAGAGCCAGTATGAGTTACTGGTTTCCACTTAGATATTTTGTCATTGTCTGCAGCATTTTGGACACGGTCATCCAATCAATTCCTTATCCATCTAACAGTGCATCCACTAAACCTGTATCTCATCAACTTAGTAGCAAGGACTATATCAAAGACCTTACAGGAGTCCAGGTAGATGACATCCACAGTCATCTTCCCTTCTCTACTGGTGGAGTCCACTGTAGAAGGCAAATTGATGATTCAGGTGGATCTGCCCTTAGTGAAGCCATGTTGTCTGTCTCTAACTGTCCTGTCTTCCAGATGTTTTGACATATCTTTCATGAGGATCTGTTCCATGAT
This sequence comes from Machaerirhynchus nigripectus, assembly GCA_013397975.1. Lineage (NCBI taxonomy): Eukaryota > Metazoa > Chordata > Aves > Passeriformes > Dicruridae > Machaerirhynchus > Machaerirhynchus nigripectus. Next base: position 7,676 of record VZRQ01018918.1, on the reverse strand, counting down.
CTTAGCAAGCATGGAGGAGAGGCTGATTGGTATATAGTTTCCAGGGTTTTCTTTATTAACATTTTCTTTGATAACTGAGGACTTTACCTGACTGGCAGGACTTTCCATATATGATGGAGAGTCACTTAGCAACTGCATCTCATAATTCCCTCAAGTTTCTGGAAGGCATCTTATCAGGTCCCATGAATGAGATCAGGCTTCCCTGCAAGAAAGACATTGACATGCGGGAGCTTGTCCAGAGAAGAGCAATGAAGCTGGTGGAGGGTTTGGAGTACAAGCTTTATGAGGAGTGGCTGAGGGTGCTGGGAATGTTTAGCCTGGAGAAAAAAAAGGTTTAGGGGAGACCTTATCACTCTCTAAACCTACCTGAAAGGATGGTTTAGCCAGGTGGTGGTCAATCTTTTCACCCAAATGACAAATGATAAGACAAGAGGAATTTGCCTCCAGTTGCAACAAGAGATTTAGATTTCTTCACTAACAGGGTGGTCAGGAATTGGAATAGTCTGCCCAGGGAAGTGGTAGAGTCTCCACCCCAAAAACTTTGTAAAAGATGTGTACATGTGGTGTTTAGGCACATGGTTTAGTGGTGGAGTTGGCAGAGTTGGTTTGGTGCTTGGACATGATGATCTTACAGTACTTTTTCAATCAAAAAGGATTCTATGATTTTATGATTCTATGATTTGTTTGGTAAAAGACTATAAATCCTTTTTCTTGCCCTAAAGTTTGTGCCTAGGCTTACTTTTATTTTTAGCTCCTTTGAAAGAAGAGTTTACTTCTTCTAAAGCAATTTAGTTACAGCACAACCTAACAGTAATATTCCCTGGACTAGAATAAAACCAAGAAAATTTGAAAAATATAACTTCAATATGCATATTAACATGATTAAATTATTAGTGTGCAAAAGGGTGGAATAAACTCTGACAGACAATATGTTATCATCTTGAGATTATTTAACCATAGTCAAGTATAGACTATAAAATGGGAGTCAAGTCCATAGGTGTAGAATAGATTTTAGCAGTTCTAATTAGCCAATTAGGACTAGAGGAGCAGCAAAATTTATAATTTTTATTTTCTGAGCGAAATATAGTTTAATGATTTTTCAAAAATACTGTATATAGCAGCTGATATATAAATTACGCTATGCAATTAGACATCTGTTCTGGTATAATAGTAACACCATAAAATAGAAATATACCTGGCATGTTTTTAAACAGGAATGGAAGAGCTCCTGCCCAAATATGTCTTATTCAGACTTTATTTATCCAGAAAGGATGAACTACACTTGAAAAAGAATACAAAAAAAAGTGATATGTAAATTAACTCTTGGTTTTGTTTTCACAAACTGGTTGCCCTCCAGTAGAGGCATAGAACCACAAAAAATAATAAATTATTTTCCATTGACCCATCAGGGTATCAACACTGGTGGAAAATTTTCTGAGGGAAAAAAAACATATTAAGAAGTGTTTTCAGAGAAGACACTTTTATCCAGCACAAGAAATTTCACCTCAACGTGAGGAAGAACCTCTTTCCATTGACACTGGCAGCACACTGGAGCAGGCTGCCCAGGGAGCTTGTGGAGTCTCCCTCTCTGCAGATATTCCAAACCCACCTGGAAGAATTTCTGTGTCACCTGCTCTAGGTGACCCTGCCTTGGCAGGGGGTTGGACTGGATGATCTCCAGAGGTCCCTTCCAACCCTAACAGTTCTGAGATTCTGTGATTCTGTAATATTATATGCTCCCCTGTACCTTTACATTTTCAAATATGTCAGCCCAGAAGGACCATGGCAATGGAAAAGAATGCTTAACTTTGATTTCATAATTAATTAAAAGATCAATGACTCTTTCACACAGCTGGGTATTAAGCTGTCCTAGAATCTAATTCCAGATTTCTGATACACAGTTTGGGGCCTTTCCTTTTTTTCAAACGTCACATAAAACTGACCGAGTAAGTTTACAGAATACCTAATGAGAAAACACTACATCATTCTTAACGCAGAGCACAAGCAAACAGTTTTATTCCTGTTTGTGCAGCTTAACCTTCTGCAAAAGTAATTAGGTCTATAATTAAAAAGCTATTTGGAATGATTAAAACCCTGTTATCTACTGGCATTTAAAGACAAATGCAAATGTCAGAAAGGATGAATTAATTAAAATTACTATTTAAAAGGAAAAAAGTGTATTAGTGTAAGAACTAGAGGATGTTATTTACTGAAATGTTACAATATGAGGTGAAGTTGGATGTTCTGAGCATAAAGAGAAGGTTGAAACAATTTTATCTAGCATTTTGTAATGTGATCTGCTGCCACTCATGAATATATATCATTATGTACATGCATAGATGTGTGCCTCAGTCACTATCTGTAGTTTAGGAACTATAGGGTTGCTCACAGAAATCCTGTGTTTTGTCAGTGCTTTCCAGCCCAGATCCATGTTGAAATACCAAGGGAGAATCATTACAACAAGGTGTGCCAGCCAACAGCAGATCTTCC
>VZRQ01018917.1:2072766-2095834 GCA_013397975.1 Machaerirhynchus nigripectus | reverse complement strand
CCGGCCACACGGGACGCGCCCGGCAGCGTAGGAGGGATCCTGCCGAGGCGCAGGGGGGATCGACTTACCGGGAAAAAAGGGTGAGCCCGCGTGCGGGGTGTTGCACGGGGCGGTTCATGGCCGCCCGAGGGGGTACGGAGCGTTTCGCGCCCTCCCCGGAGAGGTGGAGTGGGGATGGGGAGCGCTGGGTTTGGGAGCTTCCTCGGTGACTTTGTTCACTCCTCAGCAACAGAAAGCAAATAACTCGGTGGTTTTTTTCGCAGTATCCACACGTGCAGCTGGACATCATGAAGCTTTCTGTGGATGTTGCAGCAGTGTGTTTGTGAAGGAAGTTAGTTTCAACGGTTGATGGTAAGTTTTTAATTTTATTAATTTTTTTGTTTTTTTAATACAGGGGGCAGAAGCAATTCTTTCTAGGCCCAGGCTTAGACTTCAGTTAGGACTACTAAATTCCAAATAGTTCCTTGGGATTGGAGGCATGCATAGTAGTCCCCAGTTTCACTCATTTAGAGGAGAATAATGCAAATTTCCCAGGCAGTCATTTGTCTGACTAAAGGAGCTGGACAGTGGGAAAGTTTTAAAAATTTTTAATCTTGATATTTTGGATTCTTCTTTTTTGTCCTTCAAACCAAGCTCCTGTTTTTAGTCAGTCTAACAGAAGCTAGTTTTACTGTAGTTCTAAAGTTTTACGCTCAACTGGCTGTAAGTATCAAGTAAAGGAGACTTTATATTTACATGTTCCTTCAAGTCTATATTCCTATTGAAGAACGAATAAAATACGCTTTTGAATTTTGAATATAGCACTGTCCTGCTTTAATGAACCTCAGGTCTGTAGTAGGTAGGTGTAATTTGGTTGTGGTAGTTTATTTTACAGCCATCATTAGAACCTGCTTTTTGTTGCTAGATAGACCAATATAAATGCCTTGGTAGGAATTGTAATTTGAGACCGAGTATCTGTGGTAGTAGCAGCAAATATTGTAACTGGACAGCAAAGCAAGTAATTGGAAAACTTCAAAAGGTACCTGCTATGTCATAAGGTCCTTTCTGGACTTCAGAAAGCTGATGGTAGGATATGTTCAATCTAATTTTAAAATTCCTGGTTTTCTGAGATTGGGCATAAACTTTGCTTTAATACTTGTTTGCCTTTTTTTTTTCCCAATTGAACTGATTTGGTGGGAGCTCGATTTTAGGTTTCTCTTTGAAAACTTGGTTATTTTTAACTTCACAAGTTGTGGCATTCTGATAATTGTTTAGGAGAAGCATTTATTTCTCATTTGGGTCTTTTACTGTGAATCAGCATTGATATTGATATTCCTTAGTATTGCATATGAGTGTGCTGGATTAGGCTCATGGGCTGCTTCGGTTTACTCTGAAGGAGGTCTTTATCCCAGAAATGTGAATATTTGTTCCAAAGCTTGCAATTTGAAACCTGATCAAATACTCACTTTGTTCTTTTCTTTCAGCAGGTACAAGGTAGACAACATATCTTGAATTACTAAAAAAGTGCTGTTTGCGTCAGAGTAATGTCAAAGTGCTTACAGTGCAGGTAGTGATATATAGAACCTACTGCAGTGAAGGCACTTGTAGCATTATGTTGACAACTGCCTCAGGAGATCTTGCAGGACTTCAGAGAATGGAAAGGTACAGTGTGGTGGTGTCAAGTGCTTTTTGTACTAAGGTGCATCTAGTGCAGATAGTGAAGTAGATTAGCATCTACTGCCCTAAGTGCTCCTTCTGGCATAAGAAGTTATGTCTTCATCCAGTCACTCAGGTTAAGACTGTAGATGTTCCAGTAGTTTTCTGCTTTGCAGACTTCTGTTAGTTTTGCATAGTTGCACTACAAGAAGAGAGTGGTTGTGCAAATCTATGCAAAGCTGATGGTGGCCTGTTATAATCAACATCAAGGACTCTGAATGCTTTCTGATGGTTATGGGATATTTTGTGGCCTTCCTTATTTTAACAGCAGTCTAGTGAATGACAGCTCTTGTAGCACTAAAGTGCTTATAGTGCAGGTAGTGTTCACTAATCTACTGCATTATAAGCACTTAAAGTACTGCTAGCTGTAGAACTACATATTAAGTGTGTCTTAAAATTTGTTGTTTAAATGAACACTGTTCTCTGGTTAGTTTTGCAGGTTTGCATCCAGCTGTATGATACTCTGCTGTGCAAATCCATGCAAAACTGACTGTGGCAGTGACAAGTCAGTCAGTGAGTGTGGAAAAATTATACCCCTTTCTACACAGGTTGGGATCAGTTGCAATGCTGTGTGTGTCTGTGGTATTGCACTTGTCCCGGCCTGTTGAGGTTGGTGGGGATAGAGGCTGAAACACCCTTGTAGCTTTAAGGAATTTCTCCTTCACTGATCCACGAAACTTGAAATTTCTAAGTTTCTTTTTGAAAAAATGTCATGTAATTCTCTGTGTAACCAGACTTTGATTGTTTTGTATTTGGCTTCTTGTTTGTATGTATCGGATTTGTTGCTGACAGTATGTATTCACTGAAATTCTTAAGAGTGGATTATTTTTTTTTAAAGGTTATATCATTACTTTTCTATTAAACTGAGGTGGATGCCTGTTCACAGTTTCTTCATGAATTTGTTGGAAAGAAATGGATCTTGAGTATCAAAAATCTGGATAAAAGTTGAAAATTGTTCGGTATAAGCTTGCTTTGCAAATTGAAATTACATAAAGGATTCAGCAGCTTCCTTTTATAATGCTTCTTACTGTATTGAAACTCTGCATTTTCTAAATGGTAATGGGGTGCATTTTTAGCCTTAGTTCTTCCATTCAGAATTTGTCAAAATGAAGAGTAACAAATGAGGTTACAGGCAGAGCCTTAATCGTTCATTAGCTGTGGAATCTTTATTAGTGTCCACTTACTGTGGAGCAGCTACATTCATGATGAGTGTAACAGTGGTCTGCTTGTAACCTCTTCAGTGAATCACTTAGCATGTGACACACAGCGATAAAACATCTCTTGAGCTTTTTGAAGAACTTATCTGAAGGAAAACTCATCCAAATAACTGCTTCAAAGAAGCTGAGATAGGTTGTTCAGGGAAGATGTGGTAACCAGCTCTATAAGGAAGAGTCACTGAAATCTGGAAGTGGAGCATTCAACACACTTTGTTTTGTTGAATGAGGTGCATAGTACTAAACTACGCTCGTAGCTCAAATATTACTGGGTTTAGTTCTAAAACAGGCTTCCAGAGAACTAATGCTATAAATTCAAATTACTCACTTGCTGCTTTAAGTTGCCAGACCCTATATAGTACTTCAAGTAGAATAGAGTTCCTTTGTGGTGGGAAAATTTGGGTCAATGCTGCCCTTGCTCTTCCTACTTAAAATTAAAATGGAATATGAAGCTAAATGGGTCGTTCATAAAAAGTGTTGAACACTGTATATCGCAACGCTGTCTTGCCATATTACTCTCTGCTCTAGCAAGAAGCTGAAAATACATAGATGGCTTTTGCATCCTTTACTTCTTTCTGAAGTAACCAAGCTATGTTGGACTTGCACATGCTTCTCAGTTTCTACCCCTTCTTGTGTCTGTCTATTCAGAAAGAATGGTTTAAATAGGTTCCTTGACTCAAATACTCTTTTCCCAAGCTTGACATTTTCTTAGTCTTGCTGATTAGAGGAAGCTTGTGTCTGTGGAGTCAGCAGATGGAGGTGTGTGTCTTCTCCCGATTCCTGGGTGCTCAGTTTCTGCAGTAATCTACTGGTGATAGGAGGTTTAAGTCTTTTGAGTGTAAAAGTAGTATTCTCAAAAGTTAAAGTGCAGAAAATGTTTTAATGTGTGATCATGATAATACTGCCATGTAAGTATCAAGTTTTGAAATGCTTGAAGATGTATATTACTGTTAGACAATGAATCCTTTTAAAATCAAGTGCTTGCACAAGCAGCTTTCGTGCCAGTGGAGCCTTGTCCATCAAGTGTTTTGGAGTGTACCTAGTTTTAATACCTTTTTGTGGAAACTGTGTGACATTTGTGTTTCCATCATAAAATCTTTTAATGTCTGGACTCAAAAAATTCTACATGGTGCAGGTATGAGAAATGATTTTGTAACTTTAACAGCATCTTAAAGACGTCGCAAGTGCTGCTCTAGTCAAGAAGCAATTATGGCACTGCCACATACTAGTCTTACTTGCATGCTTTCAATACAGCATTGGCTTATTGGTTGTAGAACTTGATTAAAAGTTTCAAGTTATGCTCTTTTTGGAAAATACTTAGCATTTTAATACTCTGTTTATACTTTCACACTTCAGCTTATAAATTAATGCATCAGTAGTGTTCTCATTGATATGTAATAAGTAAATCCAGTCCTATCTTATATCAAGTTCTTTGTAAACTGGACTTTATCAGTCATTTGAATGTTTCCTCATGAATAATCATTAACTCTGCATTGGTTTCAGCATAGCTGAGACACTGAACGACTTGACAGAAGACTGTAGGGAGAGAAGTAATGCTGCTAAGTTCAACTGGTTTTATTGGGTTAAGTTGAGCCTTGTCTCTGATCTTCATGTTGAAGATGTGACTAGAGAGGAGTGGTTGGATGGCTGAAACAAATGCCAATTTTAAAATCTTGCAGAAATACCAAGAGGCACTTTCTGCAGATGTGTTCAGCTTCTCTGTTAAAAATGTCATGTGTATGGGAAGCGTATTTCTACTGGCTTTGATACAGGTATTGGTTTTTACAGTGAACTGCTCTGAATTAGTCTGAGCCATATGAACTTCTAGGAGATTAGTTCTAATGAAGATAAGTCTGCATGGATTTTTAGGAATTGTCTAAAATGAAATTATTTCTTTAAAGTGTATTATGCAGGAAGAGCATAGCTTAGTCTGTCTTTCTAAACACAAAGTAAAAAATTCCAAGCAGTATTAACACTTCCCTGTAGTTCTAGTATAGCACAGTAAGCCTTTTAAGAAAAACCTTGCCTGTTAAACATAGAAAACTCTGTATACTCAGTATCTGAAAGCATGCTGGGAAATCTAACATTTTTTCACTAATTTATCACTGGATGATACTGAAAAAAACAAGTCAGTTCTTTAGAATTGACTTTCTTAGGCTGACTTTTGAGTATCAAAATTGACTAGTGAGATGACTGTCAGGCACAGACATTTTGAGTAATAGCTTGTTCATAGCCATTAGATGAACAGGACTAGAAGGGAGTCTCCCCTGCTGTGGTGGAACAGAGTTGGATTTCTCTGGCATAGTTGATTTTCTACCGTAGGAAAAAAAATGCAATGCTTTGTGTTCTGCTGTACATAATTTATATTTGTGTAGTTCGTAAGTGGTATTGTGTATGAAGTCTTGATAAGACCCACAGCTTTCTTTAAATCTGGGATTACTGGAATTTTGTTTCCATACCACCTTTCTCTTCTATCCTCCCCCAGTCATAAAACTCATTCCCTGAAGCTTTTTCTCTGGTTCTGGTAGCTTCATATGAATAGGCTAATAGCATTCTGTATATGAAGCACAGAAGTGTCACGGATCCAGAATGTAAAGCAGTGGACTGCATCATGTTGTGATTCTCCATTAAAGCGTTCCTATGAAATCTGCATTTCTGTGGAGAGCCAGTTTCTGGTAATTTCCTGTTCCCATTTCTGGATGATGTCTAAATGAAAAGATACTGGAGGGAAAAAAGTGTGCTGTTAGAATTTTCAATTTGCTACATCCCATTTGTCTGATGGCTGTCTGCTGGTCATGTGTCTCTTGTATCTGTAGTGTCTGAGATGATAGAGAAGTGTTGAAGCTGGTACCTGTTACTGTGGTGCGTGAGAATTGTCTGGGTTCTGTGAGACTGCGTGCATTCCTACCCTGCCATTGTTGCATGCTACAGGTTCTGAAACTCCATTCGGAGATGCAGTTTGGAACACGACAAACAAAAAATGTTGCATACAGTAATTCCAATAGAGTAATACAAGGCTGTTTAATACTACTAATAGCCACTTGGGTTCCTGGTGGGAGGAGAACTGACTAGTAGGTAGACACTGAGAGATGTAAAATGAATCTGTTACTCTGGGTTTCTCATTGTTGTAAGGAAGACAAAATACCAAAGCCATTATAGTGTTTCATTCTTACTATTCAACAAAATTTTGCCTAGTTCCCCTTTTAAATGGGTGAGCAGTTCTGTGAATTTTGGACTCATGTGTTGGGGTTTTGGGTGTTTTCATTCCTTGGGGTGGGGCTGTTAGGGTTTTCTCATTACACTTGCTAGGATGGCATGATGTGTAATTCTAGTCTTAAATGCCCAAACACAGAACGGTTGATAAGAAAAATTTTAATACTAAAAAATTATTTCAGGCTCAGTGAGAGTGGGTCAAGTTCTTTACATAAGTAACAAACTGCAGGCAAAGCTGTAAATGCAAATAGTTGTGACTTCGGTAGCCTTCAATGGCATTTTATGACTTGAGGAGATTAGTACTTAAAGGACTGATTCCTTCGAGCATTACAAAATTGTACCAGGTTCAGACATCCACTTGAGCTGAGGGAGTCAATCTCCCTAGTTAATTAAAGGAAAAAACTGACTTTAACATGTGGCTGACGTGCTTTGCATGGAACAATTTTTACACGTTTGGTAAACAGCAAGCTGAGACTTTAAAACTGAAGAAATGCTTACTTGGGTGATTGATGCGTTTGGTAGTATCTGGGATTCAGACTAGTTTTGGTTACTATCAGCTGGCCCAGTCAGTTAATGCTAGCTGTCAGTGTATAGCTTGAATTAATGGGGCAGTGTTTAGAAAGAAAAAAACCATCCTGTGATGAATGCTTAAGTGGTATACAAATAATCTATATTTTAGTCAGTGCAAAATACATCTCTGGTGACTTTGGTTGATTAGAAGTGTGTTTAAGGGAATCTGACCTACAGGTCAGAGGTAGCTGGTCATGTCCCACTTTTAGTAGAAAAATGTAGGCCTATTTCCTCTTGGAAATAGTATGATAATCCCTGGGAGGTGGAAGGTGATCAAGGACACGAGTAAAGGTAGGGAAGATGAAAAACTGAATGGATAGTAAAAGAGTAGAAAGCTCAGTTAAGTCAAAGACTAGCATAACTTGGCTTACTTAATCTCTATTTTGTATGCCTTGTATGCTGCTGTGACTGACAAGAATGTTGGAGCAACTGTCCAGCTGGGGGGCATGTCAGCAGTTGGAACAGAAAGGATCAGGAATTAAACAATGGATAAGATGCACAACAATAAGAAATCCCTGGGGTGACATGTTATAGAATCTTTAAAAGATTCCAGATACCCACATCTTTTAAGTGCATTTATGGCAGTCCTCTTTCCTGCTGCAGAACAAATTAACTAGTTCCTGCTAACTGTACTTATGCAGAGAGAAAGCTGCTTCTACTGTTGCAGAGGACTGGCATTTTTCTAATGCCAGTCACTTCTCTAATTCTTTAACTGTCCTCTGCAGAGATGTAAAATATAAGGAAGTACTGAGCCACTATTTAGTTGTCTTGATATGTGTGTATCTTCTTTTTTTCTCACCCCGTACTACTTTGGCAAAGGCCCATGTTTTATGTGGGAAATAACACTGTAGTTCCTGAATATTACTGTAATAGTTGGAAATAAAAGATATTTGTGTTAAACTCTGTAAAACTCTTTAATTCAAGTTGGTTGTTTTTTTTTTTTTTTTTAGCTTTCCTAGTATTTTTCCAAAGACCAAAAAATGTGTCTTGAAGAACTTCTTTTATGTATCTCATCTTCCACAGTCAAACTTGAGAACTTGGCACTACTAGGTGGCTGATTTTCCCCCCTCCCCCCCCAATTTGATAAAACATGGACATGAAATAAGAATGGCTTAGGGACAACTTTCTTAGCAGAAAAGAGTGTCAGTGTGTGTGATAAGCTTTGGTAATAGGGTTAAATTTAGATTAAACCTTAAAACTTATCTAGCAAAAGCTTTTGCAAAACAGGTTGATTTAACAGTAATTGATACCTAGATTATATTATTGGAATTAGTCTATGTGGGGTGAAGGTGTGTGGTTGTGCTATATTAAATCATTCTTGACAGAACATAATTTAATGAGTGAAAAACTGCAGTTCTGGGATGTAGTTTTGTGCTTCAATGTTATCAGATGAAGCATAAAAACAAATCATGACTATATGTCTGTGTCTATCAAAACAACTGCTGCACTGGAAGTCCCGAATCTCTTTGAAATTACATTATGCTTATGTTCTCAAGGCTTGTGGAGGATTTTGTGCTAAGAAGCGCTCCCTTTCAGCCATCACAGGGAAATTTTGCAGTATAATACTGCACAGGGTGGTTAACTTTCATGAGGAGGTTGTCCCCTCTGAACTGCTCAGTGCATAATTTAGTTACAGTCTGAAGGTGCTACAGCTGGTTTTTAATGTTCCTTCTGTATTTCACCAAATTGTGCTCCTTGTATTTGTCAGCATCTTTTGGTAGAGCTTTAGCTCTGATCTTGCATTAACAAGTATCTGGTGCTTCTAAAAGTATTGGACTGGATTTGTGTGCAGGTGGGTATGCTGTAAGAACTGATTTGGTGTTGGAAAGCCCAAATATGCTTACTGACATAATTATGAGAACAAATGTAGATTATGATTAAAAATCCTACCAGAGGTTCTTGGAGTATTTTCAGTGGTCAGCCAAGAAGCTTGGAACATCTCAGATTTTGGGGAAAATGAAGTAGAGATGCTAAAAAGAATGGGCTCAGTCTCTGTCCTTTAATATCTGGGTGCCTGGGGAAGTACTCAGAGAAGTTCTTTCCAGTTCTCCATTCACGTCTCGATTTGCAGAAACTCACTGATCCCAGGTTTAATTCAAATGGTGGAGTTATGGGTAGATCCTAGCAGGCAGCATTTGAGAGGCTGCTCTAGCAATGTAGCAAAAGGAGGTTTTGTTCAGGGAGATTGCTTGAGCAGTCTGGAATATGGGTTATCCACAGAGATCAGTGCAAACAAAAGTGAGCATGTCCGTTGTCTGGCCAGGTCTGAGTCAGCTCCTGTTTGAAGCTGTATTTTGAATGAGGATGATTCTTTTTACCTTTATTTCCTAGCAACTTGCATCCAAGGATTGTACAGATCACTTTGACAACAGATGTTGACTTGCTGGTATCTACTATTCAAAGTTATTTTTGTCCCTTTTTAAAGTTTGTTCATTAAACTCATCCTGTGCTTCTACTAACTGTGTGCTAAACACACAGTCAGTAGAAAGATGCATTCAAATATGTACTGCACTTGGAATTTGGAAAGAAAAACACATACTTCTGTTTCATGTGACTGATGGGTTTCTAAACCGGAGGTTGAGGTGGATGTATGTTAATATATAAGGGTAGAGTGGGGGAGGAAAGGGGAGAAAATTCCTGGAAGAGAACCCTGTATGGTGGGGGAAGTAGAACTGTGATCTCAACAAGAAAGCTTAGAAAGTCTAGGTAACTGTGCTTGGAGTGATAGTGTTTTGCCATTCTTGGGTCCATTATACTGCAATAGTTTCATTCTAAGAGTGAAATTTTTGTGCTTTTTTTTTGGTGGGTTTGGTTTGGTATTTTGGGGATTTTTGGAGGGATTGCGGGGCTGGTTTGTTTTCCAGAGAAGTAAGGTGAAAAAAAGCCTGCAGAATTTTGTCTGCTGGAGTGGTAGACTTCTCAATTCCTGTCTTAATTTTAACAGAGCACTTGAGTGTGCCCAGGAGAACTTTGACTTTTCTGAGGTAGCCCATTCTGCTCTGGTGATGTACTTTATGTAGGGAGGCTTAGTGGTTTTGGGCAGAAGGTGGTTTGTTTTGGTATTTATAACAGAAAATGTGGGACTGTTTGAGTTTTGAACTATTCCATTAATAGGGCAAGTGAAGAGTTCCCCTTCATTGTAACATGAGTTTCTTGGTTACAGAGAACAGAATCTGCAATGAGCACTACTTAAAACTGGTGGTTTTCAATTTTTTTTTCTTTTCATAAAAATCAAAAACTTGTAACTTTTCACTGTGAGAATGAAGAGTGGTTAAAAAAGGAATCATAGGTTTGGAGAATCCTTTCTGCAGTATTTTATGGTGGTGTATTCAAAGACTCTCCTGGATTCCAACGGAAGATGATGATACTCCTGTATTAATACTACTTTCTCTTCCTTCCCAAATCATGAAGTTATTTCCTGGCAAGATACCCTAGTATATAAAAAAGTAAGTCTTCTTGCACTGAGTGGAAGTTTCTCTGGGTGAGTTTGATGTAGCAGTCGTCAAAAGAGCATGTCTGGAGTCGGAATTTGAGCTCTTTCCTTCATCTACTGAGAAAATTCCCATCGAAACTTAAGCAGCATCACTGGCCTTGAAAGACATACTTCATGCGCTGATACACAAGTGGTTACCTGGGAAAATTGTGGGAGCTGCCAACAACATTGTATGTACTGAGGTGTTCAGTATTGACAGCTGGGAGCCCCATTCGGGTATCTGCAACCATGTGAAGTTAAGATTGAAAATTATTTGCTCCATCTGTGCATGTGTAGTTCCACTTGCTAAGTGCTTCTCTAGTACTAAATTAAGAGCTTGGTCTAAAATGTATAGATTTGTAGGCCTGTTCCCCTTTGGGGATAGGAAAGCTATAGGATGTTAGGGATCACCTACTTCTGGAAATCTGCCGATTTCTAGGACATTTAAATTAGGTTATATTCTACCTTATACTCTTCTGTAAGAAGTGTGGGGAACCAGTAGGAATGTAAGCACGTTTTTACAGACATGGCAGAAGCAAAAGAACTGACTAGCATTCAAGAAAAACTTAAGGGATGTGCTATATTTGTAAAACATACGAACTATGTATTTCAGAGTTCTGCTAGCGATAAACTGAGCCTTCCCTCTATAGCCTGATGGTGCTTGGAAAATCTGCCCCTTCCCTCTCCTTTATAAGACTTAACTGGAAGGGAGCTTTGGCCAAAAAAACTAAACAGCAAATGGGTAAAATTAATTTACTAATCATTTCCTGGAGAGTTCTAATAAAGCACAGTGGAAAAAACCCTAGATCAAAATTGTATAAAAATATGCATGTGTATTTCTTCTCTGTGTGGCTGCACAGAAGCATTCCTTGGGATTAGATGGTCCTTGGTGGTGTGGTAAAACCAGCCCCTGCTTGGACGCATCTTTCTTAAAAGTCTCCTGCTCTCGTAAGGTGGTTTGAATTTCTTGCTTGTGGGTGTCTGGTTTTGGTGTGATGGCGGCACTGCTGAGGAATACGCGTGGTGCAGGTAGCTGGGCTTGCAAGCTGCACATTGAGATGCAGGTTGAACTCTCGAGTGGGAGCCTGAGACGATAGGCCAGGAGCTGCCAACCCTTGGGATAACAAAGGGCATGAAGATGGGTGGTGCCAGCNCTGCTTGGACGCATCTTTCTTAAAAGTCTCCTGCTCTCGTAAGGTGGTTTGAATTTCTTGCTTGTGGGTGTCTGGTTTTGGTGTGATGGCGGCACTGCTGAGGAATACGCGTGGTGCAGGTAGCTGGGCTTGCAAGCTGCACATTGAGATGCAGGTTGAACTCTCGAGTGGGAGCCTGAGACGATAGGCCAGGAGCTGCCAACCCTTGGGATAACAAAGGGCATGAAGATGGGTGGTGCCAGCTAGGGGAATGGACACTGAGAGACGCAGCAGGAGCCGGAAGTTGCCGACCATTTGGATAACGAAGGAGATGAAGACCAGTGATGCCACCGAGGTGGATGGACACAGAGAGGGGGCAGGAGCATGGGGAGACTGAGGGAATAAAAGCCAGGGGGGTTCCTTAGTTAGGGGTTCCTCCTCGGAGGCACCAGCTTGGGCTGCTTCTGTGGTACTGCGCCGGGAGTAAATGGCTTTATGGAATGAGACATCCAAGACTCTGCTGTGGGAAACCTGGAGCCGAACCGGTAAAGAAACCTGGTGTGACTGTGAGTGAGGTGAGCAGGGAGCCAAGTGGGTCTCCTGTTGANGGTGGATGGACACAGAGAGGGGGCAGGAGCATGGGGAGACTGAGGGAATAAAAGCCAGGGGGGTTCCTTAGTTAGGGGTTCCTCCTCGGAGGCACCAGCTTGGGCTGCTTCTGTGGTACTGCGCCGGGAGTAAATGGCTTTATGGAATGAGACATCCAAGACTCTGCTGTGGGAAACCTGGAGCCGAACCGGTAAAGAAACCTGGTGTGACTGTGAGTGAGGTGAGCAGGGAGCCAAGTGGGTCTCCTGTTGAATCACTGGAGCTGCCTGCTGGGACGGAGCTTCGGTCCTAGCAGTGAAGGTCTAGCCTTGAGAATGTGACTGCCAGGGAGCCTCGTGAATGGTCAGAATAGGAAGTTTCCTTATCAGCACTTGATAAATACATGATGTCAGAACTTGAGCTGGTGTTCAATAAGATACCAGAGTGCCGCTTCCATAGGGCAGCAACACAACCATGTGTTTGGTAAGGCAGGGTAAGTGGTGTTCTTTCATGTGGTAGCTGTAACTTGTAGAACTGGTGCATTAATCAGTAATTGAATCTCCCGTATGATTTGTACACCCTGTCAGAGCCGCAGCTCTCTGCTCCACTAGTCTCTTCACTAACTAGAGTTTTATCTCTAACTCACTGGGAGTATCCTCATCTATTGGCTTTTTATGGCCCCAACAAAATCAGAACTTCCCTGGTGTCTGGGCCTCTGGTGTGTTTCTGATTGATAGGTGAGAAGTTTGCACGTATGTGGTAAGGATGTAGACATTTATAATCTTGATTCATCTGATTGGTTTGTTCTAGTATCAGGGTTATGTTTGTCTTTTGCTAAGAGTTCTCAGGTTCTGTTTTTTAGATCTGCCAACAAATCTTCAAGTGCAGCATTTGTATCAGTCTTAGTAAACTTTGTTTAAACATTTTCTAGTCTGCTCTTTGTATATAGATAATTTAACTTTTATAGCATTTCTGAGGAGTATTACAATGTTAGTTTAAATTCGCTGCATTTTAGTCAGAATTTTAATAACTACTGGAGATTCCAGGAAATGTTTTGGGGAAGCTTTTAGTAAAACTACAGATACTTGCAATTTCTGATTTCCCTGGACTTGCTTTCAGAGCTAGCCTTTTGACCTACAAGGTCAAAAAAAGTAACTATGCTCCCAAATGATGTTTCTTCTTTGTCCTTGAGGGGGCTGAGAAATGGATTATAGACAAACTGAGAGCTTTTTTTACTTTCTTCAAACTTAAGGAATTGTTCTTTTGTCACAGCTACTTCTTGTTTCCTTAGTCTATACTTCTCTTTGACAACATATATCTGTGTTTCTCTACAGGTACATATATTTATTCTGCATATAAATACATGTGTGTGGGAATGCTACTAATAAACAAAACCTAGTATATATTTACATCCACAAAATGTAAGGCAAAGAACAAGTAAGATCACTTGCTGCCTAATATCTACTGAAAATGATCAGGAAATGGAGAAAGAATCACTAGTTTGACACGACATCAGCATTGTATGTGTATTTTCCTCATTCTCACTGGTGGTATCTGTGAAATTAAGTTCTTCCAGGAAAATTTGTTTGGAAGAGAAAGAAAGTTTGGTGGGGTTTAGTTGGCTGGTTGGTTTGGTTTTCCTGCTCTTTCTGAAATCCTGAAATATTGGCAGGGTGAGCTTTTCTGCCTTAGCTAGACTGCAAACATGAGAAGATGCCCAAATACTGTGGGAATGGTGGGGGTGCAATTGGACAAAATGGGGGGAGGATGTGGATGGAATCCCTTAAGGGATGATGAAAGTGTGAGCAGTTCTTGAAGTAGTTCTGAAGTTACAGATGGTTGGAAGCACATGAAGGGAAAATGTTGTATTTTTTCCTAGGGATCTGCTATTACAGTTGGGATACTGAGTGAACAGTTGTACCTTGCCACAGTGCTTCTTCCTACATGCTCATGAGGAGTCTTTCTCCATCAAGGAATTGGGTGGTTATGCAATATTAACAGAGATAGGATGGCTTAACTAGCTAAAAAAAGTTTTGTGTCATGAAACTTCTTGTAGTTGATTTAGTAACATAGTTCTTGCTGTGGAGTCTGCCTCAGTATATATGATTTCTTAGATGCTTGAGCTATTGTTTTATAGTAATGAGTGCAACATTGTGTTAAGATAAAGTAAACCTGATCTAAGTTCTTGGTTTCTCATAGCTGAACTGTGTGGTTGACTTACCTTGTAGCTTTTTTGTTCTGTCTTCTACCTGAAGACTGCAGTGCTGTAATATAAACTTGTCTTGTTCCAAGATGCTTTGCAAACTGAAATTAGCACTATATACTGTTGCCTACTGGTTAAAATTCTCAAACTTTAATGTGCTCATTTTTCAGGTGTTCCTTCTCTTGTGCTGATTGAATTCAGATGAAAATAGTTCAGCTGGAAGGACATACAACAATCATCTAATCCAACTGCCTTGACCACTTCAAAAAATGAAAGCATGTTCCTCAGGGCATTGTCCCAGTGCCTCTTAAACATTGACAGGCTCAAAGCATTGACCACCTCTTTAGGAAGCCTGTTTCAGAGTCTGACCACTTTCTCAGTAAAGAAATGCTTCCTAATGTCCAGTCTGAACCTCCTCTGCTGCAGTTCTGAAGTGTTCCCACATGTCCTATCACTGATCTCAGAAGAGATCAGCACCTCTCTCTTCATTTCTGCTCAGGAAGCTGTAGAGAACAATGTGGTTGTTCCTCAGTCTCCTTCTTTCCAAACTAGACAACATCAAATTCCTCAGTCACTCCTCATAGAACATCCCTTCCAGCCCTTCCACCAGCTTGGAACCTCCTCAGGACACATACAAGGACCTCAATATCCTTAAATTGTGGACCCAGCACTCTACACAGCAGTCAAGGTGAGGCCACACCAGTGCTGAATACAGAGGGATAATCCCCTCTCTTGACAGGCTGGTGATGCTGCTTTTGATGCACGCCAGGATGGGATTTGCCCTCCTGGCTGCCAGCACACAGGGCTGACTCACACTGATCCTGCTGCCAACCAGCAACCCCAGACCCCTTTCTGCAGGGCAGCTCTCCAGCCACTCCTCTCCCAGTTTGTCCTGGATGCAGAATTTGGTGTTTGGACTTGTTAAATGTCACCCCATTGATTATTAACCAATCCTCCAATCTATCTAGATCTCTCTGCAAGGTCTCTTGTTTCTCTAGGTCAACAGCACCTCCCAGTTTAGTGTCATCAGTAAACTTGCAAATAGTGTTTTCAACTCTACAGAATGTCAGAGCTTGGGACAACTGAGACATTTGGCTGCCTTAACTGAGTTGGTAGAGCTCAGTAATAGAAATTTGTGGTTAAAGTAGGCACTGTAAGGAAATTAAATAGAGGGAATTAAAACATACCTGGATTTGAAGACAAAAGTTCAATATAAACTTCAAAAACATTAAGGTGTTCTTTTAGCAGAGTATGTGGGTGTTTTAAGAGTGTGCTCTGAAGTAACCTCTCATTTTGCTCATTAATATATTACTTACCTTTAAGTATCTTAAAATTCTGGATATAATTGTTGTCAGTAACAAATGTATAAAATCCTTTATGAAAGGCTTGTGTGAACTTTTTCTGAACTAGTGTGTGAGGAGCTGCATCTGCTGCATGGTTATATATAACTGTCATTTTAGTGTCTACTTGAAAGGAGAACTGGAAGAGCTTTTAGGGTATTAGGTCAATGTCATATCTTTAGAGGTAGCAATATAATAATTTGAGATAGGTATCCTTTTTATGAAAAAGAAAGTTTTCATACTTTTAATGAGATAAATATGATTTTGTGTCTTAAGTAATGAAGGAAATTCATTCTCAGTGGTCCCAGAACTTCGCACGATGTGTTTTGTATTTACTACTCTGGAACACAAGTAAGGTAGCTGTTGCCATGTTTGAACAGTTGGTGGCTCCAATGCTTTGCAGCTATCACAATACATACTGCTGAAACAAATTAGTTCAATTCTAGCTGTACCGAACTAGTTAGGAATGTAAAAGGAAAATTGGAATCAGGAACTTAGAAAACAGCCAAACACTTGCAACTTGAATTTTAAGCCACTAGGTAAATACCCCCTCTTTAGTTCTTAGATAAGCATAAACTCCACTATTTCTGTCTAGCTTAAGATAAATTATAAAGGGACTCCTCTACAAAGTGCCAGTTCAGAATCAGTAGCAATATTATTTAAAACAGCATAGCTGGCAGCATCCCTGCTCCATATTGCAGTGTTATACAGGTAGGAGAGATGACAGTTATCCTGACCAAGAAGAAGGAGGGAGAGAATAGTCAATCTGTTTCTGGAAAAGAGGCAGAGGTGAGCACGTAGAGACTGAGACTTACCCACGTGCTTATGTACATAAAAAGGGAAGTGCTTTTGTTTGGGTGTGGAAATAAAGGATTTAGTGGGCACTGGAGGTTGATAAAGCAAGATGACTTCTTAACAGAAGGGTAGGTGTTACTTTTAACTGTCTTTTCAGTCATTGCAGGGACACTTAATAAACACAAAACTTGAACAGGATGAAAAAGGTTTTGAAAAGTGTTAGTCCTAGAAGTCTGGAGAAAGTCTTAGATGTATGTGTGGACGTGAGACTAGAAACTTCTGGTGATGACTTTTTCCAGCTTTTTGACCCCCAAAAATATGACTGGAGAGATGGAACATTACTCCACAGGTTTTCCATGTTCTAGAGAAAAGGAAAATACAGAATTTATTTTTGTTCTTCAGTGCTGGAAAACTAAGTTTTGTCTATTTTTGATAAAGTATTTGTATTATGCCATCCTTAACTAGTATAGGTACTCTGTTACTGTTTTCCTTTCTGCCTTGTTTTTCATCTGGATTGTTATTACCATGCTTTGTTCTTGAAACTTCTGTAGTTTATGGTAGAAACAGCACTGCAGGACAATCACAGGGAATGCAGCCTTGCAGGTACAGCTTGGCCTCCAAATCAGAGTGAGGTAAAGAGCAGTTTGAGATGACACAGTCAGTGAAATCATATAGTGACCCAAAGTTACATGCAAGTGCAGTCTCGGTGTAGCATTTTGTTTCTGTACAGTTGAATGTTACGTGTTGATGAAGTTCTTTTGGGGCTGAAAAAAGGGGGGAAAGGATTTGAGGAATCTTTATAATGTGCAAACTTATTAGGACCCTTCATTTTTATTTCCTTCTGTCTCCTGGAGGAGACAAAAGAAACAGCAATAGCCCTGGTGATCAGACTTTTGTCAGTTTTGGTAGCTGAATAGCATTATACTGTCTTAGTAATATTTCATCAAGCAACATGTATTAGCAAAGTGAGGCAAAACCAAAAAGTATCAGTTCAATACCTACCCTCACTTTTTTCTTTTTAAATTAAGATTTTGGAACTAATTTCTTTATATTAAACTCATCTAAGACCTGCACTTGAAGACAAGGCTGGAATATAGTTAGAGATACAATGTCTACTGGAGAACCCCCTAAGCTTTTCTTCTAAGCCTATAAAATTCTTTCGAAGTATGTTCTGTGATCACTTTTCACTTTTTTAACAATATTTCTGTTATTTTAACATTAACTGTTGATAAATTTTATTGAAACCAGGTATTACTACGATTAAACTTACATGCTTGTGTTATCTACACAGTACACCAGAACAGCCAGTGGACAACAGCAGACTACTGTCTCAAAGTGTTTACATGCTGCACTGACTAATTCTTGTTCCTACAGTGGACTCCTAAGTTGCTCACATGTAATAT
Organism: Machaerirhynchus nigripectus; assembly: GCA_013397975.1. NCBI lineage: Eukaryota > Metazoa > Chordata > Aves > Passeriformes > Dicruridae > Machaerirhynchus > Machaerirhynchus nigripectus. The sequence continues at coordinate 2,078,208 of VZRQ01018917.1, read as the reverse complement.
ATAGCTTCCATGAAATATATGTTCATGCTATTGGGAAGACAGGAAACATACACCACTCTGAGACCCTCATCCAGGACTAGTCAGCTCATTCATGGGGATCAGTTTGGTTTCAGTTTGTGAGAGATTTTGTGTCTATGTAAGAAAAAAAATCAAGTCTTCTGTGTGGCAGCAAGATGTAGTAGGAAAATCTGTTGTATCTATGTACCTCCTTAGGCACACTTTTTTTTTTTCCTTTAATGAGGACCTTGGTCTTACTTTTTCCATATACTGTGTTTAATACAAAATGAGAAATAAACTTGAAGTACTCTTCACAAGTAGTTCAGGGATAGCAGCATTCATGAAACCTCGTGTGGTGAATGGCTTTGGTATTCACAGGATTTCCACTTCAAGATTTTTCCTGTAACTTAGGCATTTTGGATATCTCATACCTGTAACAGGAGAGAAATACTTATTAACACATAACTGTAGGCATTAGGCACATAGGCATTAACATCATTACACAGTCTGATTTTTATTTTTTAGAAATGAAATAAAAGATTGGAAATTGACTTTGCATTGTGAATTTAATTATCAAGTTATTGAAGTTTTTGTGTGCTGATGGAAATTGTGTCCTGATAAATACAGACTGATCCATAAAAAGAGCACATGATGTGGTTTGGCAGGAGGTTCAACAGCCTTTGAATAGAAAACTGTGGCTGTATTTTGTGTATTTATAATGCAGGAAAAGATTAGTGCTAGCATTTTTAGATTAAATTCTTGGTCATGTGTAGAAAGGATATCCCACTTGGTAGACTGGTGTTCTGGTTTTCCCCAGACCAGCTGCTAGAACTACTACAGTGCATGTTAAGATAACATCAGAGACTTCATTGCATAGCTTTGCCACTTAAAAAATACATTAATATCTCGCATGCTTACTTGGGAGAGGTGGGAAAGTTTGGATCTGTGTCAAGCAGACAGACAGCCAGTCACTTGAATCTTGAATGTGTGAATGGCATTAATGCACTTAATTATTAATGGAGTGCATTAATTTTCTTTGATACTTAGTTACATCAGATGTAAAAGAGTTACTGTGTTTTGGTCTGAATTTGAGATCTGGTAGGAATTTTTCACTTGTTAATTCAGGGGGGACCTAATGGTGAGGTAGGTCACCTGTTCAACCCTGGCAGCATGTAGCTGCTAGTAATCTAAAAACAGATGCCTGGGAGTTGTTACTAATGGAAATTTAAACCTTTACTGACTTTCAAGAGTGCCTAGGTTTGTCCTTATTTTTCAAATGAAAAGAGAATAAGAGATTAAGAGTGTTCACCCCAGAATATCTAAGGAAGTCTCCATAGAAACAGTGCACCTCGCACTAAGGAGAAGTACTTTTGAAAGTAAATGGCTGACTGCTGAGCTATGTTTGAAGTGTAAATTATTAGATGAATAAAACCTTTATGAAAACAGAGGTGCAATTATCTTCTGGATACAGTACTCTGAAGTGAGTCCTGGAATTTGGAATTACTGTGGAGAACGGAAGCTGTGCCTGCGCAGGCAGGATCTCAGGTCTGCACTTCTGCACCCTTTTCCCTTTCACTTTAAGGGGGAAGGCAGTACCGCAGAGCTCGGGGCGGGGGGGTGGTGGTGATGGTGGTGTATGACGGGGAGAGGACTTTTCCCCCACCCCCGTGTCCCCAAGCCGAGGGTGCACCTGCGGAGCCGGGGGCGGTCGGGCACCCGCAGGAGCGGGACACTCCCTGGGAGCGGCGGCAGCACGCAGTCACAGCGCTTCTCGGGGCTGCCTGCCAGCGGCTTTTCCGGGGTGACGGCGGCTGGCTGATTTCACTGGGAAGATGAGGAGCGTGTGGAGAGTTACGGAGAGGCCGGGAGCTGGGACCGAAGGGAGGCCGGGACCGTAATGCACGAGGGAAGCCTCAACTGGAGTTTAGATCGGAATATAAGTTAATGGAAGAACAGCATTTGCTGCGTGCTTGGGGGCAGGAGCAATGCTGGTGGTATGTGATTGTTGAAGATGTCCCTGCTCATCACAGGGGAATTGGACTAGAGGACTTTTTAAAGGTCCCTTCCAACCCAAACTGTACTATGGTTGTAAAGTACTCCTCTCTGGTCTGCACGCGCTTCCCCAGTGTTTCTCTCTCTCTTTTTGTTTGTGTTTTTTTTGTTTTGTTTTTGGGGGGTTTTTTTGTTTGTTTTTTTTTTTTTGTGTGGGTTTTTTTTCTTCTTTTTTTTTTTTTTTTTTTTTTTGGGGGGTTTTTTTTTTTTTTTTTTTTTTTGCTTGCTATCTATAGAATCATTATAATAGTTCTGTATAACTGAAGAAAAAGTTGGTGATTTGTTGTGTGGTTTTTGTTTTGTTGTTGTTCCTCCCCATTCTGTTGTTGTAACTTCAAGAAGTTCCATTTCAGTGCTAGGATGCCTGCTCTGTTCAAAGCTATATAAAAATCAAAAGGATAGTATCAGAACCAAGAACTTACAAGAGAGCATATATTAGACCAGAAATAGAATTTGGCACTGGGAGATGATGTGAACATACTAGTCAACACAGACACTAATCTGTATTCTTAATCAACAGAGAACTTCCTTAACTACGGTGGTATGCATAAAAATAATAGTCAAAACACTTATTCTTCTAAATGACACTTCAAAAATTTTTTTACTTTGAGGCAGCTTAATAGATTTTTGATCTACTTTCAGGTACATGAGACAAAGTATAATATAGCATAAAAATATTTGATCATTCCAGAATGTGAAGATGGAGACAGGTGCTGTAGTCCTTTGGAAGTGGAAACTCCCCTTTGCATCCTGAGAAGGGACCACTTAGAGGGATATGCAATCGAAGCCAAGCAACTTCTCTTTGACACAATAATGTGGGAAAAGTGAGCATGGTCAAAGCAACAGGTTGGAAAGGGTTATTTTTGTAGTAGCTCTATGAAGGGACAAAGTGTTTTCAGTATTTACAAGATGACAGTCCAAAGGAGAATGTCATTTGTGTAGATGAGGAGGAAACTTAGCTGTGTGCCAAAAATAATAGAAAGCTTCATTTTAGCTTGCTGCGATTTAGAGAGATAAATTTAAGATCCTCCTCTGGCATTGCACCAGTGTTGCAAGTAGTAGAGGGGTATTGTTTGTGATTAGGGAAAAGAGGCAAAGGGAGAATTTGTGGAAGGGGTATTCTTAAGTCATCTTGTGCTAACAGCACAGTCCTTTCAAGTCAAGTTCATACTGAAGTTCCAGCCTGTCCAAAAAAGAAAGCAGGACAGAATGGCAGCCACACTTTGGCCACCTGCCATCCCATGGAGGTACATCTGCATGGCTGTTATCAAAGCATTCCCAGGCACAATACACAAAGGTGATCATCAGTACAGGACTACAGCAAGCACCAAAAGCAAAATATGCCCACTAAAAAGCATTGGACTCAAAATGCAATCACAAGAGTGAGCTCCATGGCAAGCGCAGGAGCCTGCTCATTATTAGTAAACAGCACTAGGAAATATCAATTCAATTTAGTATATCCCAGAATAATTAATTCATGAAACTTGTTAGCTGAAATACACATTTTAAGACTAAAATCAGGAAAGCTTTGAAGCATAAAACCTGAAATTAAATTCAATCTCCTAATTAAGCCAAAAATAATCATTTCCTTCAGACTTCCTATGCTAAAGTTATTAACAAAAAATAAAAATTGAAAAACTAACTCTTCAAACCCCCAAACAAACAAAAACCCATTTCACCTTTTGGGCTAAACTATAATCTCTCATCTTGTAAGAGCTAGTTAAAACATGTACATTCAGTATCTTACCAAAATCCTCCCTTTTCCCTTAGCCTGTAGAGTTGGAGGATAGAGGTTTCTCTGAATTGCTGTTAGTGGAAGACATGAGAAAGAATCGGTTCAAACTGAAGCAATGGGGTTCTCAAGATTTCCCAACATATCTGTTGCTGTAGGCAAACTTCCATGTGGTTTTGAGGTAAAGGAGATAATCTGTTAGTAGGAATACTTATCTGTATTTCTTAACTTGCAAGAATTTTTCCCTGAAAAAAACTAATACTTTATTTTCCTGTGTTTACTGTGAGTGCTGCACATTATGTATTAGGTGTCGAGGATCACACTTCGTCATTCCCAGAATTTGCCATCTTTAAGTGGCTGACTAAGATCCTATGTTCCCTGGCTCCCATGTTCAGATTGCTTTCCTCAATGACGTTTCAATATTTTTAAAAAGTGTTTTGTTTAAGAAAGAGTATTTTACTGACTGACAAGGGGTTCACTGCCTATTACCGGCTTCCACGCATTGCAATTTTTAAATTATTTTTTTTAATCTAAACCAAATCTTTTTATTTGCAGTAGGACTCACTGTTTTCTCTCTCTCCTCCCCCCCCACCCCCCCCTTCTTCGTGGGGGGCCTAAAATGTCTTTTGCTGTAGTTTGCTTTATCGGGAAGATTGTAACCTGTTGTCAGTGTTCACTCTTTATACATCAAAGTATAAGAACAGTAGAACAAATTCTGTTAAAGGACATTTCATATAATGTGTGTTGGAGCTTGCTGACAGAAGGAAGTTGACAAGCCCAGGAGTATGGATGATTGAGAAATACTAGTTCTCTCCCCTTCTTATGAACTGTCATTCAGTAGACTGGATAATGGCGTTGTTTTATTGCTTTGCTCAGTAGTGAAGTGGTTGATCATTAGTGCAAATTTTAATAACTTATGTTTCACTTTGTTAACTGTATTCAAATGTATGTGTGTAATAATCCACACTTAGAACTGGATTTGCAGTCTTGTGTAGAAATTGCTGACATGGATTAAAGATTTCTTTTAAATTGAAAGCTTTATGTATTATAGTGCTGAATGACCACTGGCAGCTACAAAACACACTAAGAAAAATTTCTGGCTATAAGGAGTAAGGACGTTTAGAATTTGTGCATGGAGAGGATTCTTGATTTTGGCATCAAGGAAGCTGTTCTAAAGATAACCTGATGTGTCCCAGCTGCTTCCTTGGCTGCTCTAACAATTCCCATCGGACTTCAACATGTAGACAGGATAGGGTTTTGTAAATTGGTCCCGTGTCACTTTTGCCTCGGGAAACTGAAACTTTTGAAGATGCCTTGAAGACTGCCGAATTCTTGGAAACTTTTGACAGAAAAACCTTTTGTCAGAACGTTTGGCCTTTCAAGCCAAACTGAATGGGGTACCTTACTGACAGTGTGAAGCCTGTTCCTAGTAGTTCCCCAAAGCGCTACAAATTTATTATTTTCTTTTGTGTGTGTGTGTGTTTTTGCGTCGAAATTGCTCCCCTACCATGCCATCGCTTCCTGTGCGTGTGGGTTTCTCCACCGTAGCCCGCACTCCCAGCTCCCCGGGTGTACGTGGGGGGGTCTCCTCCCCAAACAGCCCGTGCCCAGCCCCAGCCCCGACGCCGGCGCTGGGCAGCGCCCTCCCGCTGCCGCCTCAG
>VZRQ01018917.1:2006052-2072361 GCA_013397975.1 Machaerirhynchus nigripectus | reverse complement strand
GGTTTGAATTTGGTGCCGCCGGCGGCGATGGGTAGGTGGTGCTGGCGGCGGGTCTGGGCCCCGCGGGCACCTCGGTTCCCCCGCTGGCTCCGTAGCGACATCGGGGCTGGGTGAAGGGGCTGCCTGGCCCCTTACTCAGGAGAGAAAACGCTCTTCTCGGGCTGTGGGCACTGGAGCACCCCGACACCTGCCTAAAACCCCCTTGTGCCCACCCGCTTCCACTCCGGATCGCGCAAAGCAGAGCGAGCGCGCTGCAGCTGGGGTCATCCTGCTTCCAGGCGGCCGTGGGCAGGCACTGGTCCATCGGTGCCAGCGCGAACCCTGGAGGCTGGGGAGAGGCACCGAACTGCGTCTGGGGCTGCTGGAGTTACTCTGCTGTGAAATGAGAATGACTTACACCGCTGCAAGTGGTCGGGCTGCGCATTTTCTGTACTGGATATCTGCCTGTCACTGTAATGGAATAAAATTCCCGGGAAAGTAGAGTCTTTATGGCAATTTAAGTATATCTAGAATTTGTATCAACAATGAGATTATTTTTTTTTTAAAGTAGATTCTGAATGACGTTGTAAAGCATGTATATAATAAGGTGTACGTTTTTAGATTTGAGGTTTTGTTTCCAGGTTTGAGAAGCTCAGTTGATCTCAGGGAATTAAAATGTAAGTATTTTTGTGATCAGCGATGTAGGATGAGAAAACAACTTTTTTTTACACATCTGTAAAGTGTGTTCATGTTTGGATGACAAGTTAACTAGTAAATGTGAGTCAGTGCTTTTTTTGGCAGAATCAACAAAAGCTGAATTAATGTCCCCCTCACTTTAAAATATCAATAGCTAGCCTTATGCTTTTTTAAAAGATAATCTAAGTAGTTTTTATTAACTCTGCAAGTTGAGATAAGGCATACTAGTTTTATTTTAAAGGAATCCCTCCAAAATACAGCTTTTAATGACTCTAGCTTTAAACAGGAGAGATAATTCTTAACAGTCAGTATTGCAGTGTATAGTTTACAAACCAGAGTACTGTATTTAGATTACTAGTACATTTATCAACATGCATTGTTGTCTTCTTGCATTGTCCTAACCTAAAGATGTTATAATTGTCTTTGATAAAAAAGAAAATAAACACTTCAGTTGGAAACCTGCTGAGATAGGTACCGTGCACATGAAGGTGTCTGGAGAGTGAAATTAGTTAAAGGGATTACTTTTTTTGTGCTGATTATTTGTGTGAATAATATCAGTATGAATGATACGGTATCACTTTATCTATGTTCTTCTCATTCTGTAGCCTAGTGTAATTATTATGCTTTCTCCGTCATTGTAATTGATTTTGATTACCATTCATTTGTGTAGTAGGGATAGGGAGGAAACAGGTTGACTCAAGAGAAAAGAACTATAGTACCTTATATGTGTTTCTTCTTCTCTGCTTCTCTGATTTCCTCCTTTCCCCTATAATAATTTTTATATCACCACTCACTTTCTTCTTTTGATTTCGATTTTTCTGCATTTCCTGTTCAAAGGGAAAGCCGTGTTTGAATTGTAAGAATATAAAAGAATTCCTTTCTCTGCTGCTGCCCTTGCAAGCAGTGGGCAGCAGGAGGTGTGGTGCAGCTGCATGGTCAGCAGCCTTTCACTCTTTGAAGGAATTACATATCTGAGGGCAGCCAGAGTTCTTTCTCTGAATAGCACTGATCTCAGATATCATGAAACAAATAATTGCAAACAGTAAAATCTATTAAGAATTGGCAATGGCAAGAAAATGGGGTTTAAATGAGTATTTTAGAAGGTTTAGGTGTGATTAAAGGTATTTGTAGGGTGAAAGCATAATGTGAAGAGAAATGTCACTTTTTGCTACTGATCTTCTATATTAAGCCTTCTTTTGATGGAAGATGTAAAAATACTTTAAAACCTTTTCTGATGGCACTTAAAAATGTGTTTGTATGCAAGACGCACACATGCACCCATACAACACACACATTTTTTGTAAGTGTCCAAGCTGCCTTTATAAGGTTTAATTTGGGTGCAGAAATACGGGCATCTGGCAGCATTTTAATTTTCTTAGGGTTTCCGTAATGTTCCCAGTGGGGCTGACAGATAGAGTAACTCTGGGAAACTTAGGTCTTTTTGGTAGTGCAGTGTGTGGTGGGTGGGATACCTTTGGGATCTCAGGGGCTCTTGTGGGCAACCACAGTGCACAGCCAGTGCAGCTTGGAGCTACTCCATTATCAATGTTGCTGTTGCCTTCAGAACAAGCTGCATAAATGCCTCTACTGCACTGCCTCTGTGTATTTTAGTGGTACCTTGGACACAACTTGTTTAAGAACACTTTCATTTAAATGTTTTAAGCTGAATCTTCGGGCTGGAGTAGGATGACCAGCTGAAAAGGACAGCAGGAATGCTGGTTGATGTATGGATTGTATACAGTGGAACTCAGTAAAATTCTAGGGCTTATATTTGCCTTGTTTTCATTGCATGTATTAAAAAAAAAGGCTATACCATTCACATTTCTCCTCTTCTTAGTAGGAATTAAAATGAAGGAGCCTTATATCAGTAAATCACGCAAATTCTAGTTCTGGAGATTGCCATGTATCTGTATTTTGAATATATGTTAGCTCAAAAAAAATATGCATTATTTTATAAAATTTTTTTGCAAATTCTAAAATAGTTTTGCAGCTATTGTATAAAGGTTATGTATCTTTAAGAGGAAAAAAATTACCACTGTCATCCTATGCAAAAATGACATATATAGATACATGAATGTGATCTTGAAGGATATGGGAACTACAAATTTGAGTTTGTGTTATCATTTACATAGCACAGGATATCATAGTGATGAAGATGGTAACTAATAATCAAGATAAATTAATATATTTATCAATCCCAAGATACTTATTGCTACCCCTAGCAATCAAGACATTTGACTAACTGTTCTCAGTCTTTTGTAAAAGAGGTTTGGGAACTATAGTACAGATTTATGCTCAGCCCCATCACATGCTATATTGGAACATTTATCACTTTCATACTGATTTTAAATGTTAGTTGCAAAAATACTTTGTTTTTTTTCATGTCTAGTTCTGTGCTACAAGTTACATTTTTGGTGGGACTGTACACAATAACCTCAGTAATTAAAAATGCTAAAATACTCTTTTTTGCTGTATGAAGAATCAAATTATGTGCAAAGCATGAAATAAATATAAAAAGGACTCATAGGTTAGGTTTGGAGTTTTTATTTTATTTTCGTAGATCAATATGACTTGGATTATTTGAAAAAAAACTGTTGTCTGCAAAATATTCTTTAAAATATTTTTATTTCCTATGTTCAAGGTGTTATATATCCTCTCTGGTACTGTAACCTAAGCAACTTCCTTGAAGACTTAACACTCTTTTGCCCTATATATGCTAGTAAATCTAGAGCTTGTAGCTGATTTCAGAAGCTCATTTTTTTCAGACAGATTAAATGGGAGCTCTGAGCTCTTCTTGTTATCTCGGTTGCAAATAATATTTATCCTCTGGTTTCCTTCTGTCAGGATACGTAGGACAGAGAGGTTATGGATCCCCAATCCCTGGAAGTGTTCAAGGCCAGGCTGGATGGGGCTTTGAACAACCTGGTCTAGTGAAAGATGTCCCTGCCCATGGCAGAGGGTTGGAACTAGATGTTCTGTAAGGTCCCTTCCAACCCAAACCATTCTGTGGTATGATTCTAGCACCAGCAGAATAGAATGGTTGGTAAACCATTCAGTCTTGCCTTCTTGACAGAGAGCCTCTGGTGTGTGTGTCAGTGAACAAACTTCCAGGCTTCTGTTTGCACCAAAAACCTGAATTCTGTGTCTTACTGAAAAATGTTACATTTGCTGTCACTGTAGAATCAAACAATTTCCAATGAAGTGGCAGGAAAAAGTGCTGGAGATATTTTTTTCTCAGCAGTTTGTTTGTTTGGTTGGTTTCTGTGTGTTTGCTTTTTTAGTTTTGGGGTTTTGTTGGGTTTTTTTCAGGACTCAATCTAGGCTTCTTTTCAGCAAACATTGGGAGATCATGTGTGCAATGATGAGAACAAGAAACATAAAAGAGTGAAAACTGATTAGTATAAATTTTAATTCAAAGGCTTTTTGGTAGAGAACCATTATGAATATGAAATTGAGTAAATGAGAAAAACCATGCTAGAAGGATGAGATAATGTCAGAAAAAGTTAGTCTGTGTACTGTTGTTAAATCCAGTTAAAATATTCTTGCTAGATCCCATTAAAGTAACAATAGAAGTCAGTTTAAATCCAGCAGGTTACTTTAGTGCAATTCCAAGATCATATTTGAATTTTAATTTGGGTTTCTAATATAATTTACATTGGGGTCATTTGTATTTTGATTCTACCTACCTCAAGTCAAATTAGTTAGGTTTTTTTTTCTGTTTGGTGTGTGCAGGCAGGGGCACTTCTACTTACTCTATTTGTTTAACAGACATTCAGAGCTCTGGAAAAGAATTTAGTCAGAGACAGAAAGTGAATTGCTCTGTCAAATCAGTTACTGATGTTCATTATATCACATCTGTTTTTGTAAGGACTGCTGCCAACAACATAATTTTGTGTGTGTGTGAACATTTCATCTCTTAATCCACAAAATGATCACTGTGAAAAAAACTTGACAATATTTTGAGATTAAAATGAGCAAAAAATTTCGCTCAACTATGCAGCAGTTCCCCTATCTCTATCTCCATCTCCAATCTTTCAGCTTCCCTGGGAAGTCATCAGTACTCAGTACTCTTGGGACTTGATCTGGCTGGGTTGACCTGAAAGGTGTTGCTGCTCAGTAGAAGATACAGCACTGACCCCTGACTCTCATGCCGAGTGGAATAGACAGGTTCGTGTCTACATTGCTAAAGGTTGATGTCCTGTAGAAGGAATGGACTTTCCTCACTCAATGGGATTTGCTCTTGAATCTTCTTGAGAGCCAGTAGGATACTTTTGTCATGCCAAGACACTGTAGGTTCCCCTGCCCTGAAATTCAAACAAAATAGGAAGAAGGCATTTGGACAGGACGACATGTTCTGTTCTGTGAGCTGTAGCGTGGGTGTATGGAGGGATGTCTTGCTGAGGTGCCTCCTAGTTGGCAGCAAGATGATCTTGGAGTATATAAGGAAGGAGCCAAACTTGTAATACAGTTGTTTGGGGTGTCCTTTGAAAGCAGTATATAGAATGCATCATCTCTTGAAGTGCAGGCGTGAGAAATAACTGGCACCTTCTGAACAGAGCCCCAGAAAGAAGTGAGGTGATAGTTCAACAGGGTCGACAGTCAGGGCCAGGTGCTTGAAGCTGATCCCCATCTCTTTTACTGAGCAAAACTGGAGTACTTTGCAACAATCATAGTGATAGCAAGTAATGCTTAACCTGGAGTGGTGCTTGTAACAAAAATAAGTTAATAAATATTAAAGGATAAGCATGAGAAGGGCTCATGTCTGATACAGGTTCCAAATGCATTTTGAAATAAACCACTGATTTGATAATTGCTTCCAAGCTGTATGGCATTTCTGTGCTGGCTTTTGGAAAACTGTTTGTCATGGCAATCCAAAGCCTGTTCTGGGATTTTTCAAACCCTGGATTTCATCTCTTGGAAGTCTAAGTAGACAGGCAGAAATTTACCAAACATCTGGCATTTTCTGTTCCTGGCAGTTAACATCCTCATCCTGTCAGCATTTATTTATTTCAAGGTACTGAAAATAAGGATTTGTACAGCTGAGACCATTAATAAAAAAAAAAAGTTTGAGAAATCAGTGCCAGATAGGTAAACTTACGCATCAGAATAATTATGTTTTTCTTCCCAAACTGTCTTTTGTAGACTCATCTAGATTGTTTTCAGTTCTAAAACCTTTCCTATACCATAACTGTTTACATCAATGTATTTTTATAAAAGGCTAAGTTATTTCACTTCCAGCTGTCTTGTGATCTTGTCTCAAAAGAGATCACAGTGTAGAGCCATCAGAATTTGGTACTGAAAAGAGCCAGTATGCCTTTTTGGAGTAGAAAGGGTTTACTCCCTCTTTTTCAAAATTGGTTATTGACAAAACAATTCTTGTGGAAGATGGAAAGTTATTTAGATGTGAAAACTCAGAAAATAATTTTGTGCATTTTTTAATATTGCTTGTACTGAAATGGAGGGAACTGTTTCACTTTCTGGTTTATGTATCTTCTTCTGAAATGTAATCCTTAGGCTGTTCCTTGTTCTGTAGATCTCTAAAGAAACAGCTACAAAACCACTCTGTGGGTTTTGAGCAACAATTCAATTTTTAGTCATTTGGGTTCTTTGCATGTTGTATTTGGTTACTTTTTCCTGGCCATTGAAAGCAGCTGTGTTTAATGAGCTGGAACAAAAGTAGGTCAATAAAATGTACTTTATATGTACGTGATTAGCAGTCTTAAAAGTATAAAACAAAATTCCCTTAGGGTTGGGAGAGAGATCCATGTTCAAAAGATGCTGCTTAAAAAAATATTTTTCATAAAATCAAGGGAATAAAATAATACTGAAGAGTCATCTGAAACCATATACAAATATTCATTATTATTTTAGGGTTTTGCTGAAAGTGTGTGTGTCTTCTTGAAGCTATAATAAAGTCCATAAAGCCTAGGTAGAAATTCAAATTAGCTTCTGCTTTACAAAAGGCAAAGGTTTAAAAGCGAAGCAGTGTCTAACAATTCTTTAAAATACTAAGAGTTTGGGTAATAGAAGTAATCTTTAGGTTATTTCATTTTAAAATTAGACGAGTATTATGCATGTCTGTGCCTGTGTACAGAGGGAACTGCATGTGAGCAATTACCCTGTAGATGATTAGTTAGTAACTAAAATGTAGAAGTTGAAAGGTCATGCATATTGGAAAAATGGCACAATGGGTTTGTGCAAGATCCACTGTAGTGAAGCTATAGGGAAAAAGGAGATCATTGTCTCTGAAAAAATGAAGTTACACTTGTGAAAAAGACACGTCAAATTAATAGGAGAATAAGTAATAACACAAGTTCTAATTTTTGCTTGGTTTGAGAACTCAGCTACACACTTTTCATTATGAAATTACGGTTTGTTATATAACAATGCCATTGTCTAAAATGTTGCTGTATGCAACACAATGTTATTTGTGTTTCAGGCAATGTTATAATAACACTTTGCCAAGTTTCCCTACATTTTCAGTTCCAAGCAGAGGGAGGAGATTTATATGTAATTATTGTCTGCTAAGATTTAGAGGGTAAGGTAGGTAATCTTCTATAGATGGCAGTAGGGTGGGATATTTTCCTAGTTTTTTAATACTCTGTAAAACAAAGCAAAACCTTTCCCAAATCCACCCCAGCTATATACTTCATTTGGAATAGTTGTGAGTCTCCTGCTGGTATTTGGTCTCATATGTAAGCTATATGGCAGTTTGAAGATGACGCTGTTGTATTGGGGAGACTTCTGTACTGTACAAAATTGTATAATGCCTTTCTAATAAATCCCTCGTCATAAAACTGTAAGTCTATAGTGATGTAAGGGAAGCAAAATACATCTACTTGGGATTTTTCTTTTTTTCAGCCTTTCCAGAGTTATTTTATTTAGTAAGTTTATTGAAGAGCTTAGTACTCATCCACTGGAGTATTGTCTGGGATAGTGTGAACCCCTTACAGTTAGTGATGATGGGGTTGAAAGCCTCTGGGTCAGGATTAGGGGGACGTAAAACAAAGGAGATGTAGTGGGGCTCTTACTACAGCCTGGTTGTGAGCACTGATGAGTTATACTATAGGCTATATACTATAGAAATTAAAAGAAATTTCACAATAGGTAACCCTTTTCCTTATGGGACATTTCAACTTTCCAGGTATCTGAAAATATCTGAGAATATCATGCTGCTGTGATAAGCAGGTTTTGGAAATTCTTGCAGTTTGTAGGAGGTAACTTCTCATCACAAGTACTCAGCCAATGAAGAAAGATGACCTCTTAGACTTTTGAATAGATGTATTTTTGAATAGATGTATCTTGATCCACATTATTTCATGGGCACTCTGCCAAAGCTGCTCTTGATTACCTTCCCTGTGACTAGGTCCTTCCTGTTAGTCTCAATCCAGAAGAGTGCCAGGCTGCGTTGACCTGTCTAGCTCCTGTGATAAGAACTTTCCCTATTCCCCTCCAAAAATCTTGCTTGAATCCTTCTGTCAGGTTTAAAATCTCTTCTAAGAACCAGGTCTTGCTTTAAAGAAGACTTAGTCCACCTCCTTTTCCTGACTTTTCATGGTATGAAATTCATACCACAATGTCATCCTCACTGGGATCTTCTTTGGTCCTGGGTCACCTTATGTCATCAACCAGCTTGTCCATTCCATACCTTCAGCAGTTTTGTTAACATGAATAGCAGCCTTCTTTCTTTTCTCCTCGTCTTTCCTGACAAGCCAGTATCTGTGCATTGCTGCACAGTGGCCACTCAAGTTGTTTCATCATGTCTCAGTTATTCCAACTGTATCTGTTTTTTTCTGGGCATCCAGAGCTTCAGCTTTGCCTATTTGTTTTCCAGTGTTAAGGTTGTTATAGGAATTGCTGAATGCAGCAGATGCTGCTCTTAGAAATTCTTCCTGGCAGCTGAAGCATATCTGGATGCACTCTTGAGAGTTCAGTAGTGAAATTTCACTACTGAAAACACTACCTCCCTGTCCAGATTACAAGCAGTCATCACCACTGTGGTGCTGACAGGTTAAAATTCAGGAGCCTCCTTTTCAACTGCAGAGCAGCAAGTTGTGAAATGAGTTCATGAATCTTCATTGAGGCACTGCATAGTTCTGTTTCCTTCATATCATGTTTTCAGCTTGTGAAAAAAAGGAAAAGTTAATTTATCTTTCTCTCTGTCATTCTAGTTCAAGCTACTACTGTGTTTCTTATTCTGACAGATTAGTTGGACTCTTATGATCACACTTAAAATTTTCTGAGATTAAGAAGAAAATAAAGCTATTTAGGCATATTATACTTCAAAAATATAAAATCAAGAAATTGGAAAATTGCTAAGAATTGTGCTAGAAAATAAATGTTTAAATGTATAAGTTTAATATTTATAAAAGAGAGGTCCCTGAGATGAGTGGATCAGTGTTCTTAGGATGCTTTGGGAAACTGGAAGTGAGAAGAGTATGTTGAGAATAATTGCTTCCAGTGTCTGGTAGAATAAAAGGATTTGGAAGCCAAAGTGATCCTGAGGAATCTCAGCAGTAACTGTAAACTGAAAGAGCACACTGAAGGAAGAGTAGAGAGCTCTTTTAAGAGTAATATAGGAACAGTGGTTATTTCCTGGATATCTAGAAATTACATCAGCTATTTAGTGATTTTGTCTCTGTAAAATGTATACAGCTTTGAGGGAAAGTCATGTTCAGGGTTACTCTGAGATACTGTCTGTGTCAGTCTCTTCAGTAGGTGCTAATTATGTTTCTTTAGAAAGATTTGTGTTGGGCAGGATCAGGCATGAATTTGACATACGGTAAAATTTCTAATAGCCCTAGAGGTTTCAGCAATAAGGGAGTTCATAATTTAATGCAAATGTTAGTTTGATTAGATGAATTGTTGAAATCATGAATTTGTACCTAACTGTTCAGTTTGTTTCTTGAGGTCATCTGATAGCTCAAAATACTCTCTTAATATGGTATTTCCACTGCAGAGTCCCAATTCAGATGTACCTAAATTAATGATATATTAGTTATG
Organism: Machaerirhynchus nigripectus; assembly: GCA_013397975.1. Lineage (NCBI taxonomy): Eukaryota > Metazoa > Chordata > Aves > Passeriformes > Dicruridae > Machaerirhynchus > Machaerirhynchus nigripectus. The sequence continues at coordinate 2,062,683 of VZRQ01018917.1, read as the reverse complement.
AAACATAAGTTTGAGCAGTTGTATTAATAATGATGTAACAGACACCTCAAAATTCATGTGTGTGGGTTAAAAAAATACCTCATCTTAGATTTCCAGTATCAGAAGTGACCTCCTTTCCCCAACACTCTTTCTTCATAAGTCATGTTAGCTTCTTTATGAAAATAAAAGACTTTCCTGGAACAGCAAATTTTGAGTTTTAAGAAAAAAACAAGTGCTGCAAAGAATTGTAAAGTTGCTTGGTTTGTCAATGCGAGACCAATAAACAAACTTTAATACCAACTGACTTACTCTGATGGATCGGGTTATATGACTGATTCTTTCTTTTTGAGTTCTCCGCTGATTTATTTGAAGGTTAGGAAAAAGAAATCATGTGCACAAGTAACTTTAAGAAAGCTGAAGAGGGAATCTATTTTTAAGTAAGCAGACATAAANTTTTTTTTTTTTTAAGAAGAAATCCTAAAGAGCTGGTACAAGGGAATAGAGAATATAGTGAGTGTGAAACTGGTGTGGCACTGAAATGTGTCCAAACAACTTAATAACTCTTTTACTATCCTCTCTTTTCAGTGTCTGTTACATGACTAGATAGCTGCCTGTGTTTTTTCAGCAGTGGTTAGTTGCTTTGTGTTACATGCAGAAGGTAATATTGGGTAACCAAATAGGAAAAAAGGATGTTGTAATGCAATTCTGTGAACATTTCTATCAGTATAAACATTTTTCCTCTTGATGTTTGTTAGGTGTATCACTGTTAGCAAGCTACAGGCTGTACCTTGGCTTGAATTTTGTACTATGATATTCTTTGTGTGATAAACTCTTCGGGAAAAATGAAAAAACGCAGAGAGAAAACTCTGTCATACCTGTGGATAGACCTTCCTGGTATGCTGCGTAAATGTTGCTGCAGGCTTATTTATGATTCCTTTAATTTTTTTACAGGTGGGTGGTATATTAGTCCAGTTTGCTGCTTGTCATTTTACCAGTATGCTATTTTAACATTCCCATTTACTGGGAATCATTTAAATTAATTAGTATTCAATAGATCAGAAAGTTTATCTAATCATGAGTGAGAAGATTTAAAAGGATTAATGGAAATCTGCAGTGTTTTATATCCTTAAACAACGTCAACTTAGACAAGTTTTGCATTGGAGTTACCACAGTTGAAGTTTTATGTGTTTCATAAACATGTAGCATAACTTGTCCATGGAACATGCAGTAGTAGCATAGATTTAATCCTTATATTTCTTGATTTGAGCCATGCACTACTAATCTCTTCTCTTGACCCCTTCCCTTGAGTAACCTGCTGTCTCTTCCCAGAACCAAAGTGCGCTGGAGTCATCATCACTTCCCTGATAATAAGATTTAACTTTTAAACCAGTGTCATAAGAGCTACAGATGTAGGTTGCAGAAAACAAACTTTCACGTAGTTCAGGCTCCAGCTTTGCCTGTTCTAGATCCTAGATATGGCCACCTTTATGCACAAGCATCTGAAGTGCTTATTTGGGGGTCCCATGATTCAGTCCTTTCCTGCCACTGCTCCTTCCCTGCTTTTTGTGGTGTTTCAGCTGCACTGCAGCAATTGCCCTCTGCAGACAGGCCTGTACCAGAAAGCAGCTAATCTGCATTACATCACTCTTGGGTGATGTTACAGTTCCTGCATCTGCTTTGATTTATATCCTGGTCTGTGATTTGAAGTATTGTGGGGCATGCCATTGTTTTGTGAGGAAGAGTAGGATGAGAGGAGTCTTGACTACTTTAGGACATTACGTCTAGGACTGGGAATATGGGAATGCAGGAATGCAATAGGGATGTTCAACAGTGCAAGTGCTGCAGTGTGGAGAGCTGGGAGGTTGGAGTCAGTTGTGTCAAAGGATTGAAATCTGGCCTGAGGAAGTGTGAGGCATGCAGTGGAGATAGCAGCGAGGGTGACTCTGTATAGGCAGTTATGTGGATTCTGAGATAGAGCACTGGTGAACTGGATTTTTCATATTCATTATGAAAATCATTTTAAGATGTTCATTACCTCCTGTTTATTAGAGGCAGGAACTTTATTAAAGGCTGACTCTGACACAAAGCACCTTCTTTGGCATTCATTACGTAAACACTAGAGTAGCTAATTAATAGATAATTTAATACCTTATTTTTTGCAGCCTTATTTTCATTCTTTGCTTGAATTGGAATGTCAGAGGATGGAATATTAAGGTTTTCACATGCCAGGAGATTTGTAAAAGCAGCCAGATGGATAAATTACTTTGTAAATTGTAAAAAAGTTCATACCACATGGAAATTATATTTTTAAATAATGATGATAAATAGCCTTCAAAAACATTAAGCTATAGGAGGGAAAAAAGATACATTGTAGCAATAATATAACACTTAAAACCCCGAGTTTCTTACTCTCAGAATTTCAGTGATTCATTCCTGCATGAGAGTTTTAACGTCCGTTGGGCTAGTGAATGTGTTCAGCTTCCTGCACTGTGGCTTGTAGGTGTACAAGTTCCTGTGTGTTAAACTGCTATTGGAAGCCACTTCAGAGGGATTTACAGGGATATCACTTGCTTTAATTAATTTCCACATCTGGAGTTTAAGTTTTTAATTTTGCACGCCACGATGAAGGCAGTGTCAGACTTGTAAATTCTGCGTTGTATTCCTGAAGTACCTACTGCTTTTCCTTTATCATAATGATACTGCTGCTAATGTCTGCGAAATGGATTTACTTCAAGGCATACATTTTTATTATGGGCAGTAAACTGTTCTTGTGTATAGAGAGTCAAACTTTTGTCTTCATAAATACAGAATTATATAAACTCCCAAGCAGCACTCCTCACTAAAATGAGTTACTTTTGCTTGGAAACATCATGTGACCTAAAGCATGAAGCAGAAAAGATCCTTTAAAAATTGAGAGAAATTCTGTAGTCTTTAACACTGAAGGTTCAAACATATCCTCCTTTCCACACCTTCTTCGTGATGAAAGGACGAGGAATTGTGAAAATTGAAACCAGTGATGCTAGAAGGAATTATTCAGCAAACCAAAGACCATATTGTCTGCAATTAACAAGGGAAATCTGCTTATTTGTCATGGGAATCAGATTACCTCAGTGTAATATTGTAAAGACAAGTATTCGTCCAGGATTCTGATAACTCCATTTTTCTTAATAGCCCATATAAATTACCTATTTCATTCTGGTCTCATGCTTTTCTAAATGTGATTTCTAAGGAATCTTCTGTATCTTTTCTACCTGTCTAAATATGCACAGTGGGGTGCTGCATTAGGATTGGGATTGCTGTATGTAAATAATAACACTTTTTCTCACTGTGCAGCTGAAGTGCTTCAACCAATACACAGATAATGGGACATGAGTTTGATATGATGTATTTAAACATTTCACCATTCTTCCAGAATGCTCCAATCCAGCCATCAGTAGCTTAACATTTTCTTTCTTAACTTTCTGAAATATATATTATTTAAAACACCTTATTTATGTAAGACAATTAATATTTAGGGTACAAAACGTGTAAAGCCTCCCTTTCCCCATAACTATATTCATACTTAGAATGATTTATCAGAGGAAAAATTAGGAAAAATATTTTAAAAGAATGTTAAATCTTGTAGGTTTAGTGGTAGAGAAATAAAAGTTTAAATACTGAGAGGTGGTGTAAGAGCTGAATGTGACTACAGAGTCACGAGCAATATGGGTTTAAGTTGACTTTTTAATTGCTTACTTTTTTCTTCCAATCATAATCTTATTTTACCTGCGAAGAAAGAGTGATGTTTATACACACAACTTCAGGATTAGATTTTAGTCCACAGGGCAAATTAAAAAAAATTTCTCAGTGTGTTTCCTACAAATCTTGTAATATCTGTTAGTGAGACAACATATTTGAGAACAGAATTTGGATTGGAGTGTAAAATTTTGTATTAATATAATATAAATTATCATATTTCTTCTTTCATCATCTCTTATATTTAGAAAGCATTGTTTAGATACAGTATTAAAAAAAAAGATTTTTAATACCACATGATAACAAAGAAGGTGAATAATGCTTTTTATGCTTGATTATGCTCCAGTTGTAAAGTTATGAAAGAACTGAATTTCCCTTCTGGATTTCAGCATGCCCAAAATTATAAAAAATACTCCCTTCTAGAAATGTCTCCCAACCTATTAGGGAAGTAGGGAGTCAGTGTCATGGATTCATGGGAATGTTTGACATTAGAGAAAGGTCCAGTTAGGGAGATTAGACTGGAAGTTAGGACTGCTCCATGTAAAAGTTAATATAAGCATATTTGTTATGAACCTGCCAGGAATGGGCTTTCTACTGGTGTGTTTGTAGTGTTTAGAAGTAGTTAGCTTTTTCTAGCCAAGATTTAAAGAAGCACAAGAGTGTCAGCCATGAGCTGCTCCAGCAGTTCAGTATTCTAGAGGATCATAGACTCACGGAATAGTTTGTGTTGGAAAGGACCTCTGAAGGTCATCTAGGCTGCAATAAGCCAGGACATCTTCAACTAGATCAGGTTGCCAAGAGCCCCATCTAACCAGATTTTGAGTGTTTCCAGGGATGGGACATCTACCACCTGTATAGTGATGTACAATGCATATTCAACATATTTTACCAACATTAGTTAGCAATATTCACAGCTGGAACAAGATTACAGTGCCAGGGAAATTATATTATGTGACATTAATTAACTGTGATAAGTGTTTTCTTCCCACAGGATTTTAATTAGTACCCCCTTCTGTTTACAAGACCGAATGTTTTAAAGCTTTGGGTATTTCTTTTATGTGTCAATACCCATGTTAAAAAAAAAAAAGGTAGCTGTTTTCTAGGTGTTTGTGTTTCTCATACTTCTGGTTTTTATTAATCAATGTAATTGCCTTTTCCTTAGGTGTTGATCTCCAGGTTTGTACTTCTAAAAATCCAACATGCTGTACCAAAAAGATGGAAGAAAGGTATCAGACTGCAGCAAAGCAAGATATACAGCAAGTGCTTCAAACATCAAGCGCTACATTGAAATTTTTAATATCTCGTAATGCAGCTGCTTTTCAAGGTAAAGCTTTCTGTTTTTATTTCCAAACTTGTTCATACTTTTCTTGATTTTCATCTTTGGTTATTTTATGATGTAATAAAAGTTATCTATTAATTTTTAGCTTCTCCCTATGCTTTTATGCTTTCAAATAAGGAGTATTAAATCATGCAGGTGATTAGAAACGGCATTGCTTTTGCATTTGTGACTTTTAAAAAATTATATTTGAGGAAAAAGTAAGACATCATTTTAGTAAGATGCTTTGATTTTGATTGTAAACCTGTAACTTGATGTTCCTCTTTAACTTCTTTAGTTTGGGCCATACTAAAATGCAAAATTAACGCCTGGAGTGCTACAAAAGAGAGATTTTTGTTATACCACTATTTTCCCCGACTATGTTCTTTGTCTTTTTCTAGTAGACATACTTGGGTAGTTTGTTTTTGGACTTTGAGGCTCATTTTTATGATCTAGTTTTGCAGATTTTTGAGATTATAATTAAAAAAAAAAAGTAGGTTGGGCAGTAGTTATTTTAATAAACAACAGGAAGCTACCCAATAAATAACAGTTATTTGGACTGGTGGTGGGGTTGCCTTTTTGCAATTACCCTTCATATACTGTTAATTAATTTTTGATTTAAATAGGCATAAGTTAATTCAGAAATTGCTTAGGAGCTGAGAAGATATGAAAATAGTGGAAATATGAGGTTGGATGTGATAGAAACAGATAGAGAGTTCACATGTGTTGAGGACAAAGCCTTAAAGTCTTGTCATTTGTCTGTTAATACATACTTATTAACCTTTATGACCACTTGATTTGAAAGGATAACGTGGTAACTTCATACAGACTTGGGAAGTTATCCTTCTGGCAATTCTCTTGTTTTTAACCTGTGATGCTGAAATAATTAGCAGAATAGGTCCTAAAATGGACAGCAAAGTTGACTTTGGAGTCCTAAAGCCTTCCCCTTTTTAAAATTTAGGCTGTCTAATGCTAAAAACAAGCTAGGGTTGCTCTCTGCCTCTTGGGAATTTTGCCATTTAGACTGTCTAATGCAGCTGTCAAAGGATGTTACAATCAGGGGATCATTGGTAAAATGCACAAAGAAATCTCTCCATCTCTCTTCTGCCTTTGTTCCTCCTTTCAACTTCTGTGTATTAGCTTTTTCTTGGTACCGTAAGAGTTGACCAAGAGTTTGGTACGTATTATAATATGTTGTATTGCTTTGCTTTGCTGACCTAGGGCTGTAGACTCCACAGAGCTCCGTAACCAACTGTGCTTTACTTCAGTGAAAGCTGTTTTAATACCTCCTCCTTTCCCCCAACCCAAGAGAAAAACCAACACGCAAAACCAAACCTTAGTTGCCTAGATAATATACTTGTGCAATCCCAAGAATTTCTCAGTTTTCAGAAAAATGGCATTTAAATGATGGCTGAATGAAATTAAGTGAAATCAGGACCCAAACCATGTATTTCTCTTGTTTTTATGTCCTGCGGGGCTTAGTCAATGGTGTATTTGCATAGTGCATGCAGGGTATATCTCATTCTTAGGTGAATTCTGCCTGAAAGACAGGGACACATGCATGCCTTTGAGGAGAAATAATTTTGGTTCCCTTTAAACAATCTGAGCAGTTATTCAAGGGGGTTGGTTTTAGGCCCTTCTCAGCTAGTACATAATCAAACTGTATGGCCTGATAGTCCAAGGAGAAGCCATAAACACCATGTCAGAGGCTAATGTGAGATATGCACTTGTAACTCTCCAAGCAGTGCTAATTTACAGTGTAGAAGGGAATTCGAGAAGCACTGATATAAAGAAAGGAGCCTGCCTTTGTAGCCTAGTGACTATATATCCTCCCTCTAGAGAGATGAGTTCAGGACTGCTTGACAATTAGTTTTTAATATTTTGTGAAACACTTGTAAGCAGTTCTTGTTGCAGGAGTGCAAGCCTTGCGTCCCAAATATGTAGCCTAACACTGATTGCTTCCCCCACTGTCTTTGGTCCATCATTTGCTTTTAAACAAATACTTTTCAAAGCATATACTTAAAACTTATATTTTCTATACCTTACGCACTTCACATATTTTTGAAGTACATGCTTTAGTCTTTAGGACTGTCTTTCTTTTCCTTTCATTTAAAGAAGTATAACTGAGAGAGAATGTTGCATGGATTCTGGTGTTATTTAGATTTAAAACCTTGTTTAATCTTGAAGTGATTATTTGTGGAAAAACATGCTATTGAACATACCACTCATTTTTGAAGAATTGCAATCATTGCTAACTAAAATTAAAGCTAAATGATTTCAGATTCAGAAACCATAATAAGATGCTGCTGCTGTTTTTTCAACTTGGGATTCTTGGAACATAGCAAGGCATTATATCTGACCTGAATTCAGTTTTGACCCTGCTTTGAGCGGGACTTTGGGCTGGAGACCTCCTTAAGGTCCTTTCCAATCTGAATTATAGTATGATAAGGTGCCTATCTCACCACCCCTAATGTTTAGGGGTTCCCTTTATGTTTAGATGAGGCTTGGCTGGGCAGCTAGGAGTGTGATTACCTCTTCTGCTACTTTGGCAACTGGACAGGCGTCTCAGGAGTCGCACAGAAAGTGTGAAGGGCATTGTTGGGATGTGTAGAGAAGGGAGTGGATGTCATGGACTTTGCCACTGCTGTCACCTGCCTCTTTTCAAAGTGTGTTGAGGTTGGATGCCTTAGCCTTAAAGGGGTGGACTGGATCCCAACAGAACAAATAGCTCTCAGTTTTGTCTCAGTTTCTTACATATTTAGTAGAGAGAAGTAGGCAGTTGAAATAAGTGATCTGTATCTGACTCTGGAGGTCTTCAGAGATGTGTTTTCACTCAGCATTAAATACAGTCTAGAGATCCTGAGTCTTTAGGATGTCTAACTACCAGGGACTTTAGGGTGACTGTGATGGTGAAATGAGGCAGCCCATCTATCTATTATGTGTGTGCCTGTGTATTTATATGAGAGTAAATTCATCTAAATATATTGGCATATCTTCGTCACCTTCTAATGTTTGTCAAAATTCCATAGTTCTGTATTGTGGTAAGTGCTGCATCCTGACAGTAATTATTGGCAATTTTCAGATGTTGCAAAAATTCCATGTCTCTTAGGACATGTCAAGCTACGTGGTGCAAATTGCTCCACTTGTGTACTGCTTCCTACTGAGTACTCTTAGTTTTTTCCTTATGTTTCAGGGTGTTTCAGAATGCGTGTTTTCTTTTTCATTGTGAATCTATTTCTTTTTAATACCTTTGAGGAATGGTAAGGGAACAGAAGGATAGGTGACAATGAAGTTAAATAAATTATTAATCCAGTAAGTGGAAGATACATTATGGAGAGCAGTAAATCATTTTTCCCCTGGGAAAGGTGACTAGAGAACTTAAGCTGTATGCCTGTGTTTCAAGACAGTCATTTGATAGGATAACATTCTTGCACATTTCTGATTTCTAGTATTTCTTATCTTAATATTTGAGGAAGAGATTGTGACTGCCGTACAGGGATTGCAATAACATCTCCATTCCAGTAACCATAATCCCAAATCCTTTTTAAACCTTATATTTACATGCTGTAGACCTCTATCTGTACACACACACACACACACACACACACANTCTCTACACACACACACACACACACACACACACACACACACGCACACACACTCTCCTTTTGTATGGTTCTTAGATGTAACTCAAAGTTCACACTCACCCTTCTTTATACGTCTGATCAAAAGATTAACAAGTGCCACCAGGGTCACAGTGTAGTCACAACGCAGTGCTGGTTTCTGTGTAGAGAAAAAAGAAGTCCCTACGATTTCTAAAATTTGGAGAGGCATTGGATAGGCATCTAAGAATCTGGTGATCTGCAGTAGGATGGAGCGCTGTGCAACGGAATGGTAGATCTTGTGTCACTTCACTATTTTTCCACAAGAGAGCTCATAACCCTTTAAAAAGTGGCCATGTATGACATAGAACCAGATAGCAGCTTTTCTGGTTGAAAGGGAAATTTAGAGATAAGAATTTAGTTGTGGAGTCCAAAGAAAATGGGCTTTTCTTTGTGCTACTTGGCAACTCTAGTACTGTAGTATACTTTTTATAAATATGGAAGCATCAGTAATTTCTGAATGGGGCTGCCTGTCACTGAAACAGTGGACTTGGCAAGTGTGTGTCTGTATGCAATAGGTAATAAACTGCCCTCCTCAGTAGAGCATTACCTGACATTTCCTACTGTGTAGGAAAAATTAAATGCCTTTGCCATGTAAGTTCTGAAGTATATTGAATCAGGCTTTCTTGATGCAGTTTCATGTTTTTCTCTGAAACTATTGCTACGCAATAGATCGTTTTCCACTTTATCCTGGAGCAGAATTAAATGAAGTCAAATTGTTACATCATGTTGTTGGAGATCACAGTACAATTATTACATTTAAATAGGATAAAGTTTTAGTCAGTAGCTAAAGTAAATTGTGTGAACTAGAAAATGTGTTGAAATCTTCAGAGCTGCTTTCTCTGGTAAGCCATAAGAAATAATGGAATTTCTGTTCATCTTTGTAAAACTAAATGTGCCCTGGCACTGATTCAATTGCTTTCCACTTGTGAAGTTTTCTGAGGAATGATTTGAAGATCAGAAAACGTCCAACTAGAGCTGCTGTATCTCTCATGGTTTCAAATGATAAGTTGCCTTTCATTTGCAGTATGAACTGCTTTGATCTTCCAACATTTTCTTCTTTGTCATCTCCATAATCCTTTTTATTTCAAGTGTGCTAGAAATAAGCCTAAATCTAAATACTGGTGAATCCCAACTTCTTTTAATTAAATGAAACTTCAGAATTCTATTAAAAGACAAAAATGTGGACAGGTTAAGAGACTCCGTTTGTCACTCTGTTATATTGAGGGATGAGGGTCTCAAAAATATCTGTGATGCACCAGAGTTATGTTCCTCTTTCTCTGTTCTGCAGCCCTTCCCCACAGCTATGATCATGCTCCCCTCTGGACTGAGGAAGCAGGCAATTTTAATAACACAGAAGAATGATTATACCCACTGATTGATCTAAGGAACAAAGATTTAATGTGAACTTTATTAACTTCAGAAATCATCTATTCATAGTGTATTTTGAGTCCTTTGTAATAAAAAAATCAGGATAAACCATATGCTACTATAACTTAGATTTTGGAGCCAGTATGTCTGTATATACATAAAACACAGCATTAAGGGGCTGCTGTAAGTGCAGAAATCTGGAGATTTAGATTAATACCTAAAACTCCATTATTAAACCCGAGTTCTGTTTCTTCTATTTTTATTGCAAGCGTTTTATCATTCCAAAGGGATTTTCTTCCACTCCATTTCATTCTTATCTTCAGATACTTATTTGCTTACATGTGTGCCTGTAGGCACTCCTGTGGTGTGTGTATTTTTGTATCTATATATGCACAGGGGCTTAATGGGCTTCTGTAACAGTTTTCACCACATCAGTCTTTTCCTAAATTGTACTTTTCAGGCGTGCACTTGTGCTCCTGGATTCCAGTCTCAGCCTCTTTATTTACCATCAATTATTTCTCCTAGTTACAATAATGTCTGAGTTACAGTTAAGCTGATGTTTGTGCGCTGTTCAGTCTCATACTTGGTGAGTACTAAGATGATTTTTTTCATATTTTTTTAGAAGCTAGCTAACTACTCTTTTGGTTTATGTTTCTGTAACACAGTGATCAGTGTAGATGTATGCTAATTTAGATTTTTTTAATGCTTTACATAGTTCTTAGGCATAAGGAGAAAAAAGTTAAGTACAAATTTAAAGCATCATTCCCTTCGGAGAAGTGGCCATAGAAAATTTACATTTTCATGGATGCCTGCTTCCCGCTTATTCTGAGAACTTTGGGAAGCTAATAGCTGGCAAAATGCAGGAGTTTGATAGAAGACTGAACTCCAGCAGAGAAGACAGTATAAAGTTGATGGTTTTGAATGAATGTTTGGTATTGTTTCAAAGATAGAATTGCCTGCAGCCTTTTTGATTTCCAAGGTTTTCAAGTGTGCGTGGAAGTTTTCACTTAGTATTTTTATTCTGTGTTGAGAAAAAGAAAAAAACCAAAAAGTTAGCAAGTCAAATCTTGTTGAAAGACAGACCTCAAAATAGTCCGGACACAATGGAGACAAAGTGTGAAAAAATTGTTGTTCATTAGGAAAAAATGCAAGGTGCTCCATTTAGTTTGGGAGGAACAGTGGAAGACATAATAGTATGGGGGATACCTTGCAAAGGATTTCTTCTTTAGGATAAGTTCTGGGAGTAATGATAGATCAAAAGATGACAAAAGTCAGCAGTTTCATACTGTTGTCAGGCAGGCAGCTACTCTAAGATTCTTAAACAGAAAGACAGCAGAGATCTGTGAATTGAAACTTGTTTTGCATTGGTAAATGTTCAGTTTTGGGTAGTGTACTAGAAAGACATGGACCAGTTGGAAAGAAGAGAGAAGAAATATGTTCTGAAATCTACATGGAAAGAACTACTGTTTATCTGTACTCCTTTAAATAGATAAAACTCCAGTGGTGTCATGCTGCAGTAAAGAAAATACAGGCTCAATTGTAGCAAATATTTTCCAGTGACAACATTAAAATGCTTTTTGGTTAAAAATTTTGGGGATTCTATGTCTTAGAAACAAGCTGGACAAGAAAACAGTTGCCAAGAATTATGTTGTAAGTAAGATTAATTCTGCTTGGGGTTAGACTGGACTGCTCAACAGACTATTCCTGGCCTTAGAACAGGTTTCAAATGTGATTTACAGAGGAAATCTAAGTGATTTGAATGTTTTAACTAGTTTTAAGATTAATCTGTGGGTGTTTGCTCTAGCAAAAAGGGTTTGTTCATTAATCTCTCTCCAAGAAGATTACACTGTTCTTTACTATAACATAATGGGATGGATTGCTTCAGTCATAAAGACTCCTGCGGAATAGTTTTAAATTTAGAATATTATATATCAGTATTNCTGTGGAATAGTTTTAAATTTAGAACATTATATATCAGTATTAAAAGAACATGAATTTTTTCATAACTTGGCACATGATTTTTTTTGCATTATTAGTCCTTCAATGGAACTACTGTGTATACAGCTAATAGATCTGTACACTGTCACTTCAACAGATACTTGCACTTTTATGAACTACATATTCTACATGAGAAATTCAAAGAATTTTGCAGTTTTTGCAGTATAGACAGTCTTATTTTTAACCTTTTTTTTTTTTCCAAATTGCATCTCGGTGAACTTGGTATACTGCTTAGAAGTGGAATCATGTACTGCGTTTTCAAAGGCACTGTGAGAGGTAAAACCAGTTTTCTTTCCCAACAGAAGTAAACCTAACATTATCTGGTCTCACATGGAATTTTTAATGATAGATATGTTTGCATCTAGAGTGGGAAAATCTGATTGTATTTGAAGTGACTTTTAAAATTAGAAAACCAACTTGTCAAAACAGCAAAAAGGAAAAGTGAGGGAGGGTAGAATTGCATCAAATTAGAATTGATCAAACATTAAAATACATTATTACAAAATTCAGAAAACCAAGCATAGACTTTTCCTGTAAATAACTATACCTGTACTTGAACTAGATGAAGTATAGTAAAGACAGAACTAAGCCAGGTAATATGCAAGAAAGAACTGTACTGTACACACAAATCTGGGAGGAGAATTTTGCTCCTGTGGAAACAAAAACCCAAGGTTATCGCTACAGACCTCAGGACTTTCCAAATGTGACTGGAAACGTGTGGTTAGACAACTGAGCTGAGCCGAGTGTCACCCTTGGGTGTAATGGCAGCTGGGACACTTAGCTAAATTACATGTATTTAGATACCTACACTGAGGTGTGTCTAAAGCTGTGCCCCGGTGGGTCTATTCTACACACCGAAGTAAGAGCCCTCAGAAGTTCCCTACTCTCTGAAACCTTACAGCCACCCTATCTGACAGAGCAAGGGTGTGAGTAAGGTTTGGGAACAAGAGCAAATTATCGAGCAATAAGCTCACATGAGTTTCCAGCCTGTCAGCTGCTTGGAGGTGACTGCTTTTATCCTGAAGCAAATGAAAGCTGGCTTACTGCTTGGAGCTCCCCTCCTGCTGGAGAGGTAGAAATATGCAAGAAGGTTCTGTAAACATATTGTCAAATCTATTGTTCACGCCTTTGCTTATCATGTGGCAGTTTGCTCACATGCAAAATAAGAAGTGAATATCTACTTTCTGTTCTTCTTGAATTAAGCAGAAAGGTATGTGTGTCATGTAATGAAGTAGGTGACAGTGATTTTAACAGTGGCAATGAAACAAACTTTTACTAATACCAAACAGGTCATGAGCAAGTGTAAGTAGCTGTACTTTGATTCTTTAAAGAGCTACTGGTACAAGTAATACCATTTTTAATAAATCTACAAATCTCTTATTGCATTAAAGGCTTGAACTTAGGTCTGTGCAGACTAGAGGAGTGCCATGACAGATCTGCTGGTCCTTGAGTTCTGGAAGAGAACATTTTTTATTCATTATTTCAGTGCATTTGAAATGCATATGCATTGCAGGTCACAATACACCATGCTACAAATTTGCTGTAAATCAGCTGCATAGCCATTCAGCACTTGTACAGTAGCCATTTATGTAGGGGTTTTGCATAGTGTCTAAAAATACAGCAGAATTTACTGAGGAGAGTTGTTTGTTTTCTGGGTTATCTATTTTGCAGTGTGTAACTCTCCCTGTTGCAGCTGTCCTTGCCCGTATAGCTACTTAATATCCACTGTGACAGAAGCAAAGTGAAAAATTAGCTCTGTAGTTTGGCCGTTAGGGTACTTGTGTGCCACAAAGGAAGGGTGCTGCTCCAGTGAGTATTTTTAATTATTTGTATAATTTATAAATATGGTCTGCACTCACAGGCCTGAATCACTTCAGAACAAGTGTTTTTCAAGATACGTAGGAGCTCTGGGCTGGAAATACTTCTGGTGTCCAGATCTCATCAATTTTGTTGCCCTTTTCAGTGAATCCTCTGAGGTCACCGGAGCTTTAAAAAAACGAATTATTTGCTGAATGGGAGACAATTAACTAACTTCTCTTAAGAATGAAGAAAAATTTATCTAAATTCCAGTGGACGTTTCCCTCCACTGCTACCACTGCGATAGCCATGGGCTTGCTGCTTGTGAAAATGAACTTGTGCAAAGTACAGCGAAGATGTTCTGCAGGGCCAGGCTTATTATGTGGCGGAGAAGATTTCTTTCAAATCAAGTTAATGTGTTATTTTTAAACGGAAGTATACCAAGTCTTTGTTCCCTACGTGTGTAAAACACATTATGGATATGTAAATATATTTATTTATTGTTAGGTATCTGAAAAGAATTAAATATTTGGAGTATTCCTTGTTCTTTATGTTGTGCCTATGTGGTCTTTTGCGTTTTTTAAGATGGGATAATGTAGTTATAATTTATGAGGTTTGTAGATGTGTGGAGAAGACCTAGAAATTTGAAGTTATAGCATGGTTTTCCTCTCTGCTTCTGTTATGTCATGACAGTTTGAAACTAAAGTAGTTTTCAAACTAATTTTCTTTGTTTTGCCAAACACAATTTTAATGTAATGTTATTTTAAACGAATTGCTGGTAACGTAAAGTGCCTGATTATCAACAATGAGTAGTTTTTGTCACTCCTGATCTGTTGCTTAAAAGTTGCAAGCCAGAATCCTATAAGCAAAGTAAGACCTGGTTCAACCATATTAAAATTCTATGTACATTTTAATTTGATTTTGGCTGTGTGACTGTTATACTGAAGCTATTACCTGGCTCAGTGGTCCCACAGACAATTTCCCTTTCTCATTCCGATTTCATTGTAAATGATTGTCAGCGTAGTACAGGAAACTGCAAATTCAATATTGATCAGTCCCATGAGGGACTTGATTCTTCATGACTTATTCTTGTTGTTTTGAAAATAAGTTGAAGTAGCCATCTAATTTAAGGGTTTCCCTCAGAGTAGAGGATTAAAATCTGTAATTTGTTTTATGCAAGGTCTTTTTCTTTAATGTTTTATTAGAAGCTAATATTTAAGGAAATTTCGTAGTGATTACTCCCTTGAGAAAGATTTAGTTCTTCATGTAATATTTCCATTTTATATTTAATAGTTTATTAAGGTGACTTTTTTCTTTCTTTCTTTTACACCTGGGGATCATGAACCTCCTGTTTTCTTTTAAAGATAATGTTTTTTTGAGTATTTACTATAATTTAGGGTTTAAAGATAGCTCTTCCTCCACTCACTGCACTTAGTCCTTACTGTGAGGGAGATTAATGACCCCTTTGGTTTTAAGAACTTCGATTTTGCTTCCTCCTTCTGTGCTGTGTTACTGTGGTACAAACTAGCCAAGAACTTGGAAGATGAAATAGTGAGAAGTTAGAAGGGCACCATGAAGAGAAGAAAAGGTAACTGCCTAAGAACAAAATGGGTTAATGACATAGTTCAGTGTGACCCCCCCTGAGGCAAAGGCATTAAGAGTAGATCATTCAGATGAGATTCAGGGCTTGATTCAGCTGTACAACAGGCATCTATCAAGTGCTGTTTTAGCTGTCACAGGGTGTCCTTTCTGTCCTCCAGGCCTAACTCTACAGCAAGGTGCTGATCCCACAGAGGATATCATGCAAAACCTTGGGAAAAACAAATGACACTGTATTCTGGGAAAAAGATTCAAGTTCAATCTTTCAGAATGTAGAAGTCAACACTGCAGTGTCTACATGAGAGGTAGGGGCATTTAGTCCCCTAATGTTCAAAGGAAATGAGATCAAATATATCTGTTTCAAATGGAGTCAAATAACTCCAATGATTACGCCTTTTGACTTACATGACCTGTATATAGTGTATATGTATATTCGGAAAGTATGGGGCTAAGTTATATTGAAGCCCTAGACAACATCACTCCTACAGAACAGTCACTAGAGCCTACGGGAAAAAAGATTTTAAAAATTGCAATTCAAATTGCTGCTTTTCAGGAACATCCTAGTTTTTGAGTTAAGATACAGAACAGACAAGGTAGTAGGGTGAAAAAAAAAATCATGATCATAGGTTTGTTCTTGCTTCTAACTACAGATTTGCTTCACTAGCTGAAATAGTTCTTTGATACTCGGCTTCCCTCCCTGCAATTGCTATGGTTCCTAATGCGACTGGAATAGGAGCATACTGTCAAAAAAATTTGGGAAGATGCTCAAAGGTGCAAGCTTTTTGCATATTTTCTTAAAACTCAGCACCTCTTATGAAACCAATCAAGGGCACTGATACTAGTGACATAAACAATTAAAAATATCTGTATCAATTAAAGAGCTTTAAAAAATATCTGAGCATTAGCTTATGTCTGTGCACTCATCACAGGAGTGGATTAAAGAAACCAAATAAACAAACCTGAAATGAATAAATCCTAAAACGCCAATCTTTAGAGAAGTAATAAGAGAAGTATAAAACTAGAACATTAAGCAGAAAAAAGAGAAAGGGGGCAAATAGGCATGTCTTTTTAATTTATTAATTTCTCTAGAACTTTACAATCTCAGTTCCCTCACCTGCCCAGTGTACAATTAAAATCAACAGTCCTTTCTTGAGAAGATCACAACTTAAAATGACAGTAAGTATCAGAAAGGAAGGTGAAAATCAAAGCAGTAGTAAGAATTGCTTGGGTTAGGGGTATCAAGTCAGGTTACCTATTTAAGTGCTGAAGTCACACTTATTTCTTTCAGCATCACAGACGTGTACATCACTGACAGTATTGCTCTGTGCAGTCAGTTTTTGTATAGTTATTCATTAAGGCTTTTTTAAAAAACAGATAATGGCCCAAAATTGCTCCTTTTTTTTTTATTTTTGCACTCTTCTCCATACTGTCTAACTGAATTTGTCTCAGACTTTTAAGAAAGCAGTAAAACCTGAGATCCATTGATGGGACTTCAAAATATCAAGTTTTGCAACAAAACAGGACTTTAAAGATTTTGTCAAACATTTTATTACTTGATCACAGATGGAGAAAGGTTGTGCATGACAACTACTTTATTTTTTACAAAACTGAGATACTTTGAGCATCTTGACATCTTATAACACTGCCATTTCACAATGAAGAAACAATTCCTGCCTGTTCCTGCCCTGAGTCATCTTCAGGTTATCAAAAGAAATCTGTAGCACTATGAAGGGAAAGAAAGACATTGGAAGCAATCTTCCATGATGTATTATTAATTACTAAATGAATCTATACCTTACCTAAGTAATATTTTGCCTCCATTCTTTAGCAGGCTAAAGCTTTAACATGCCTTACTAAGTGAAACCAGGTTATTTTTTCTGTGATTCTCTAGTGAATGTTTTTTGTGCTATTTTTTGGGTTTGCTTTCAACTATCTTTTTTGATTCATGACTCTGCTGCTATAGTAAGTATATAGGATTGAGAACATTCATAGCTGAAGGAAGTAAAAAATGGTAGGAAAAAAATAGGACTTTTGTATTGTATAACTTATCATTAAAATTCTAATTTTTACTGGATTTTTAAAATATAAAATAAGTTAGGCAGAAGTTTGTAGATGGAGATAATTTCTCTTACGATCTGTACTGAGTGGATAAATATTCAACTATGTTTTTGAACTCTTTAAAAGTTACTATCTGTATCTACAAATCCTAGTCTTATGTGTAGTTAGGCCACCAGAGTTATAAGAACAGTACAGTAGTACATAGGCTACTTTAGATGTAAGAAAATTAATCTAAAGGGAAAATTCTTGTACTCTCTGCTGTCTCAAATGTTCTACTTCAGGAATTTTTCTTTGAAAGAGTGTTTTCTGCTGTCTGCTCCCAGATCTATTCCAGCACCAGTATCTAGTTGCCCTATGAACATCAAGTCCTGTTCTAAGCTACTTGTTACTACCCTAGTAAAGCTATGCCTTGAAGGACCTTTGAGAAATGCATTAAGTGAAAGCACTTTTACTTGTGATTTATGTTTTTCTCTTGTCACTTCGATGAGTTTTCAAAAATTAGATGTATCAGCTGCTTCCAGGTATTTACTTCGTGAGGGCACAATATTAGGAATCTTTCTTAACACTTTAATTATGCTACTTTTTCTGCAAAACTTTGTGTTGGTTTCCCTCCCTTCTATTCGGGGAGAGAAAAGGTGTCTACTTAGAAACGGACAGTAGGGGGACTTGGACTCTGTTCTCTTTTATATTTATGTATTGCATTTTAAACAGACGGTGGACTCAAAGCACAGAATGCTTCAAACACTGACAAGACGTCCTTGTTCTGTGTCTTCATAGCAGGGCCTAAACTCCTAGTTATTTCTGCCTTTATATATGATTTTTTAATGATAATGCTAGAGAGAGATTTCTACTTGCTCTCCTTCCCACCCTGAGAATTTTACATCCCGGGGTAGAGGGTGGCTGGCTGACCTTTCACAGGACTAGTGAGAGGTGCTTGCTTCCACACAGCTTGTTAATCCCAAGGAGAAGCCTCATCTGTCTCTTTCCAGATTTAAAGAAAATAATTAGAGATTTGGAAAAATGTTTGGGTGGTGTTTTGGGTTTTTTTAGATCAATATTTATGTGTTTATACTTTAATCATCTAGTTGCTTTTCCTCTGAGTGATGTGTACAAAGAGTTAATCCACTTCTGTTGGGTTTTAATACATCCTAAAGAGAACCATCAATGTTTTAGGTGTTAGATATTTTAACAACATGGACATCCACATCTGTTCTGTTGCTGCTTTTTTTTTTCTGTCTATGTACAGCACAGATATCATATTCTTCCTTGCCTGAGGAAGCCACAGACTACTGGCTTGGCTAAGGACAAAGCCAGGGCCTGAAATACAGAGGAGCTTGAACAATAAGCTAAAAAGTGATTGAAAGGCTTGTTCTGAAGCTGGAGGGAGAAATGTGTTCTTCAGGGAAGAAGATTAAACTTTATTCCCAAATATTGTGCTAGGAAACTCTAGTATACCTAACTTCAGGAGAATGCTGCAGTATGTGTACAGACATTTTGTTTTAATAATTTTTCGTTGTGTCTACGGATAAGTTGGGGGTTGGGGGGGGGGAAGGTGTGTTTTGTTTGTTTTTTTTCTTTTTAAGAGATTGTGGTCTGTCTGTATGATCTTTAGACCAATTTCACAGAATTAATGTATTGCAAAAATAAATCCTATTATTTTGCCAAGGAAACACAGGTGATAGTCAGTCTCATGTTAGAATCCTTGATAATGCCTTTGATAGATACACCATGTTCCTCAGCAGAAGAAACGTGGAGAAACAAAAACAAATTCAGTCCTAGAAAGATAACAATTCACAGCCAGCTCACAGAGCATGAAGAGTCCTGGTTCTTTTTTAATATACTTTTCCTTCTTTATGTCAAACTTTAACTTGAATACATCATTCTCTTGCTCGTCCATGTGCATTCCCTGTCTGATTTATCTGATGTTCCTTCTTATGCTCATAACTTTACTTTCTTTATCTATTTTTACTTTTGTTATTTTTAGTTAGCACTTTCATTTGACTCTGAGATTAAAATCAGTAATACTAAAAGAAAAGCTGTTCTGTTCCTGTGTATTACACAAATTAGGCATTTTTTTTGGTTGGTTTCCTAAGCACAAACATTGATAGTATATTCAGTGGCCTGAAACCTCTTACCTGGCCTCAGAGGTCCTTCTGGAAAAGCACAGGTCTCCTGTGAATCCTGTGCCACATCTTCCTGTCACAGGTACTCTGGGGCTCCTTCTGTTGCTCTGTATATTTATGGTTAAGTAGCATTAACCCATTCAGGTTGCTTTTAAGCAGATTTTATTGATATTACCATTGACGGCAGTTGAACTGCTGGACAACAGCATTTTTAACAGTGCTGTTTAGGAATTGGCTGAATGCAAGAGACAGGGAGAATAAGCTATTTTTTACTCAGGAAGCATGAAAAGTTCAGTGTATGTCTGTAGTTTACTGGCATGCATGCAGAAATATGGCTTTCCAAGGAAGAACAAGGCACATGATATAGATGCATCCTCTTAGGGTCTTTGCTGAAGTTATATGAAATTTTGCCGTGTTAAGCTCTCAGCTTAACATATCCCCATATATATCCTCCACATATCCCCATAATAACTAGGAAATATCTTGATTCCTCCAAAGAGAGATTTGATGTCAGTGGTAGAATTACAGAGATAGGCTAATATCTAGTCATGTATTTTTTGAAATTTTCCTTTTTCTATTTCAGATATTGTTGCTCATTAAAATATCTAGGAGCCAGATTCAAATCCTGTTGGAGGAATGTTGGACAATGGTTTGATGTGGATCAAGACTTGAAACATTCATTCCGTTTGATATGCCATATGTAGAGATATAATCACATGCTCCCTCTTTTCTGTGGAAGCTGAGGCTGTTGCTGAGGGAGCTGGGGATATTTAGCCTGGAGATAAGAAGGCTCAGGAGTGACCTTACTGCTCTCTAGGACTACCTGGGAGGAGGTTGTAGCAAGATGGGGCGTCAGCCTTTTCTCCCAGGCAGTCAGTAACAGGACAAGAGGAAATGGCCTCAGGCTGCACCTGGGGAGGTTCAGGTTGGACATGAAGAGAAATTCATCAGGAGGAATTTCATAACTGAAAGGATTGTTAAATGTCAGAATGGACTGCCCAAGGATGTGGTGGAGTCACCATCCCTGGAGGTGTTCAAGAAATGACTGGATGTCTAGTCTAGTTGACAAAGTTGTGTTCAGTCAAAAGTTGGACTCGATGATTTCAGAGGTCTTTTCCAACCTAATTGATTCTGTGATTCTTTCAATGTTTAGTGTAAAGGTATCAGAAACTCAAATAACCTGATAACATTCAGTGTTTCAATGTACTTTTTTTCTAACTAGACACCATTTGTTTCATCATTTAGATTCTTTTGATGGCAGACTTGTGGTTACTGCATCCTTTCCCAAAAAGGCTTAGAAGTCAAAAGAAACAGCATTTTCTTAGGTGTCTCTGAAACCCTTTAAAAAAAAAATAAAGAGCTCTCTTTTTAGACAGTGTGAATATTTCAGTCAAAACTAACTTGATCAAACATAACAGATGACGGAGATTTTAACTGCACTTTCAAAAGACAGCTTTGTTGATATGTGAAAGTTAAGCAATTAGTTTGCTTTCCAGACTTCTCAGCTGTTATTCACAAGGAAAGTATTGTGAGAAATTCTACTCTTGCCTTTGACCCTTTCCTTCACACTTACAAATACATGAAAGTGAAATCCAATGTTCTCTGTTCTTTATAAAGTTTTCACTTAAAGCTCTCTTAAGAATAACCATGAAGGATTGCATATAATGGTTTATAAATATAGTTACTCTAATACTTCTCTTTCAAGAATAAAGAAAACCATTGTGGTTACATTTGCTTCAAAAGTTAAAATTCTTTTTGTGGAATGTCTGCAGTATCAGTCTGAAGGAAAATAGTTTAAAGAAATGACTTACAGCTAAACAGTTTTCTGTACTGTAGCTCAGAACCTACAAACACAGTAATCCATCAATTTTCAATTTATGTTGTCTCTTCTGGTACAGTAAAAGCAGGAGGTTTTGCAACATACACTATTGGGTTATATCCTTTTTTCTTTTTACAGATTCTTAAAGAAAGGATAGGTATTTTTCCCACCCTTCCATTCATACACTGAACATGTGAAGATCTTGAAGTCCAGGATTTATATTTTTCATCTGAGAGATGGCAAGTGAAAAGTACAACTCATTGAGATTAGTTTCATAGCATGGTGGTTTGGCATTGAGTTACTCAAGAGAGCTGAGTGGTGGAATCACTGAGATAATTAATTCTTCTGTTGAGGATGTGCTGAAACACTTTGCCTAGACATGGCGTCTGAATTTGCCATTGAAAGGTACCTATTTTTTACTGTTGTTCACTCATACTTAGTGATTATAAGTTTTAGTAATTTTGCTGAAATTAGTCCTGTCCTGAAGTAGTCAGTTTAGCCCTCCGTGTAGGCTGTGGAGAGAAAGGACAGTGAGGTGCACCAGTCATGACTCCTGGAGGTATCTTTCTCTATTAACAACAGAAAAAACCTAGAGCCAGAAGACTCCTTGCTGTCTGTACTTAAGTGGAGTGCATTCAAGCAGCTCGATTAAATCCACAGAGATATCAAAACCTATCTTCCTTCCACGTAATTTGGAACCTAAGTTAGGTGCCTAGCTTTCCTGAGTTCTTTTGTAGTCAACAGTGAGAGAGAAGTACTTGCAGAGGAAAATTAGCTGGCTTCTTCATCTCCCACCTCAGTGCCTCACTTGCTCCCTGAAGTTAGACAATGACAACTGAGGTATCAAGTCACATTGATTTCAGTAAGAATTGGGTTGCCATTATGAATTTGAGTATTAAAAGACATATTCATTGTCTTTAAGTATTTTGTTTTCTAACATCTGTGTTCAAGCTCCTTGGGCAAATAGAGGTTCAGCAGACTCAGTTAAGAACCTGCTTCTCTCTGTTGGATTGTGGGGTGCCCTGTAATCCTGATGGCCTTATTTAACATAGGTTCCTGTATTAAAGTCAGTATGAGTTTTTCAAGCATGGCTTTTATTTTCATCTTCCACGCTTGCATACCTCCTTACTTTGTGAGTATCTGTGGTACTGGAAGGATAAAATTCATTCCAAGGCTTATGAACCAGCTGTGTACTGGAGATCTCTTTTAACAAGGGTAGTTAGTTTTGCCTTGTTTGACTTACTCCACTTCATGTTCATTGATTTGTATCAGAAACATTTATGCTGCAGAATAGTATTCTGTTCAAACAGAATGGGATAGCTTTGTCTGACAGTTTCTCAGTTAAGTGCCAGTTTTGATCGTGGGTATTCCTAAAGCTCTTTTTTATTTTCTCTTTGTTTATTTTTAGCATTAATATGAACTTTTAAGTTACTCATGTTCCTTCCTTGCTGACATTTTGACAGAATGTGCTGTCCTCTGCTCTTTGTAATATCCCAACCACTTTTGTGGCTTCTTAGTGAAGTACAGTGGGAAACTAACACTGGATAATTTTTCCTGCTGTATTATATTTAAGTTGGATACTTTCCCTGATCTGCTTCATGGAGCAGCTGCACAAACAGTTGTGTGTCTGTCTGGTACTGCAGCCAGAGACTTGTGAAACCATAGCCCAAGTCATGGTGCTTTTGAGCTACCTCCAGTGCTTATTAAGTAAAAGGCAGCTATGATTACATGACTGCCATAACTTCTGTTTTTGTAGTCTTTTTTATTAGTGTAGGTACTCACATTCATCCCAATGTAGTTATTAACCCCATCTGTTTTACTGTAAATCAAATGGGCTACTTTAGGTTCAGGGAAGGGAAGCAGTAGGGCAGTCTTGTAACTTTCAGTGCTTTGTATAATTAATGCTAAAATGTATTACTTAATTAAAAGGTTGACATAATTTGTCCCTAGTATAGTATAATTCCTACTGGATATTTATAATCAAGTAAATGCATCAGAACTTTATTCTACTTCATACAGATTTGTTTGCAAATTTTTTGCATTAGTTCTGTACGCTGCAGACTAAATATATAGCAGTATTTAATTAATATACACTTCTCTCAAGACAATTGACAGAAAAAAAATCTAGTATAAAATTTGACAACTACACAAATCAGATCTATAAGTTACTATAGAATTTCTGAATTCAACTCTGAAATCCAGCAGAATGTAATCTGGGAATAAATGTTAAGGTGCATTGATGTTACAGTGATAGTAGATACAAATAATACTTAATTTAAAATATTTCTTCTGTCCTGTAAAGTTGCATCCATCTGAAGAAAATACAGTTTTGAAGTTTAGCATCTGTCTCATCTTAAAATAGAAATGTGGTTTATCCAAAATAAATATTCATATTTAAGGTGATAATTAATAATTCAGAAGAAAGTTATGAATCAAAAGAAGGAATATATTTCCTTACTCTTGTATCTGACCAGCAAAACTCAGAAGTGGGAATTAGTCTATAAGTAATACTTCTTTAGAAATTAGCTCAAACACCGTCAAATCTTTCTGTTTTTTACTTTTTTTCCCCCAAGTCTCTCCCATCCAACTCTTGCTTCACATATATGTCAGACATTTGCTGGGGACTTTTGCACAGAATAAGCTCGGAACTGATCCGTGTTAAGTATCTTCACTTTTTGCATTGCGGTATAAAAGAGTTCTTGTATTTCCATTTTATTAGTAAATAAGCATACAAATGTTGTTCTTAGTCAAGTGGGACTACCTCTCAGCAGATTTGTAATAGTCCTTAGTGGTGTGGCACTCTGACTCTGCTAAATTTTAGTGTAATTGATTTCAAAAGATTGTGTTTCTTACCAATGAGGAGTGTGAAATATGTCTTTTTTTTTTTTTTCTGGGGAGCAAGTATTACAAAAATACGGTGTAGAGATTTTAGAAGTGAAGGAAAAAGGCAAATGTTTGTATTAACTGCTGTCATAAACATCTTTTTTGACCCAGATGTGGCAGGTCCTTCTGGAAGTCTGTATCCTAACCAAGCTTCTGCTGCTTGCAGATGCATCAGCTCTCAGCAATTTGCAAACAAAATGTAGCAAAGGAATAAAATGGGAAATCAGCAAGCTTTTTGAATGAAAAGAAGCATAATTTATCTAGCAAGCACAGGGGTAGATTTATGTGGGAGAGGTGGAACTTAGACACACTCACATATGGTCACAGAGATGGGACATCACACCATGGCCATGCCTTCAGCACCTGGTTACTCTCACTCAGGGTGACAATACTATGATCTTAGGCTCATATTCATATTTTGTAGCTTTAATTTGAGCTGCATTGTATTGATAAATAGTACATTGCCTGGGAGGAAGATTCAAACCATTATTCATTCATGTTGCCCAAGCGTTAGTGTTTTCTCAGATAATGTTTGACTTGTGCCTGTGTTGTGCTTGCTAAAATGTTCATTTGTCACATTAGAGACAAATCCCTAAAGGCCATTTGGATGAGACTTTGGTAAGTTTGGCTGTATTTACCCTGCATGGACCTCAGACGACACATTGTGTTCTGTTATATGCTGTGGAAAGGTGCTGCAACTGACTGTGACACACCTCCAGACATTTTGAACTGAAATGAAAAGGGAAATGAAAATTAGGTGCTGATGGCATAAGGTTCACCAGCTACTTGGTGGGTAGAACCTGTGCTTCAAAGGTGGTACAGACCACCCAAAGCTGACCTGATCTCCAGGACGTCTCTCTTATTCGTACAAAGTCTGAGTTGGTTTTGGTTTTCATTTAGGCACCCAACCCAAATTTAATATGAGATCATCTCTGAGCTTTTTATATCTGAACATGCTGAGCTTTATGAAGAGCTTCTAGAGTATATAAAAAGTGGAAGATTGAGTGATACTAGTACATTTTTTGTGTCTATCATGTATAAGAGCTTTCTGGTTCTCTACAGAGGTCTGTACTTGAGGTATCAGCTAAAGAGGAAAAAGTATCTTGCCATGAATATAATTTTCTTAGAACTGCTTATGCACTATGGCAATGAGTATGATAGATAGAGAGCATGACCCAGTTATTTTATCTTACTGCATTTTGTGGCTGACATATTTTAAAGTATTCCCTTAAACATTTTTATGTTAGGTCAGAACAGTCTGGTTTCTTGCAGCTACTGCATGCTCACCATCACGCCTAAAAAATGCATTCTGTTGTTTTTATCTGTTAAGGTTTTTTTTTTTCCCTAGTCAGTTAGCTAACTTTTAGTAATGCACATTAAAAATGTGGAATCCAGAACACTGGCCTATTTTGTCTGTGTAGTGTGAAAATTCACTCACACTGCAGAAACTGATTTTAGATCTGCTCTTCAAATCATTAATTATTCCCATAGTAGTTAAACATGCATAGAATCTCTTTTTCTTGTTTTAAAATTATGTGGATTAAAATACATATCTAGCAAATGAATGAACATAAGAAAAAAGCAACATTAAAAATATTATGTGATGGATTAAATGTAATAAGCTTAAGGAAGCAAATTCCATTTTGTATTTTGATACCTGCAAGGGTTGATTCAGTTGCAGTGTTAATGTACAGGTTCTGGACTGTGAATTGGAAAGGACGTATGTTCTAAATGAGGTCAAGCCTGCAAGAGTGAGGTATAACTCTTGTGCCCACTACTGTTCCTACAGAAATACAGATGCTTTAAGACACGTGACCCTATTTCCTGTGTCAGCTTGGGTGTCTTGCTCCACGGCAGTACTAATGCGTAACTCTGTGTTGTGTGGCTGGTTTGTACTTTCTGATTACCAGGGCTAAGTTCGGGAGAGTCACCATCACTTTCACCTAGCTAATGTGAAAAAAAGTATAAAAGTATATTATTCTTCCACAGATCTGTTCATATAATTCCTTACTTCTAGTTTTTGAGAGTTGAAGTCCTGTCCATACTGTGACAAAATATCTCACTAATATGTGTCAGTAGATCATCTAGTCAAACATTATGTTTTTCCATCTATATTGACTTTAATAAGCAAAATTTAGCTTAGACTGTTTTCCAGAGAGGTATTCAATTTTGTTTTGAAGCTGTAAGGAGGAAGATATGAAGCCATTGTTTTCTTTGATAATTTCATTTGGTAGGTAATCACACTGCAAGTGAACATCTTTTCTGTTAAAGAGCTATTTAACATCCAGCATTTTCTCCATATGAAAGCAGTTACATCATCCTCAATATTTGTTTCAGTAAGCTAATCAACCCCCTAAGTACTTTACTGTAAAGCATTTTACCTAATTGTAAAATAGTTTTACTGATGGAAATTATGTATTGGTTATGTGTACAAATCACCATAGCACTGTATACAGAAGTTAAATTTTCTCCATACTTCCTCTGCATTCTTAATAGTTTGTATTTGTATTGGGATTTTTCCTGAACCTGCCTGTGATACTTGTTATCATATCTTATATTGCAGCTTTTCCTCCTGTGATTAGCTGAGTGTGATGAGGGGTGACTGCTCTTCTTCCTCCGCAGTGTCATCTATGGTGTTTTTGTTCTAATGACTTAAAGCTTTCACCTGCTGCTCAGTGGAGCTTTTGGAGAACTTGTGAGGAGCAATACCTGTAGTGTACAGATAAAGTTACTCTACTCTGATCCTGAAAATATACACAGTAGTGCTGACACTAATAAAAAGTTAAAGATGGGAAGTTGAAAACCCAACCCAGCTAAGTTACATGCAAATAAAATTATCATAAGTCCAATAAACTGCTTTTTTTTTCCTATAACCAAGAAGCCCTCTGAAAATACAGAGAATCTGTGGGTTTTGGAAAGGCTTGGTTTTAAGCCTTGTGCATTCAGGATGAATGCAAAATGGAATGACAGGATGATAATCCTTTCACTGCCAATAGGGGCATCGTCTCTTCCTGACATGAGAAATTAAGTGCTCTTGCAATCCAGCCATTTTCTTCCAGTGTCAGGAGAATGAGAAGAATTTCCTGGTTTTTTCCCCAGCATTTCCAACATCTTGGAAAAAGAATTAGCAGAAAAATGGGGCCCACATTCTTTTTTTTCTTAGTGTATGTGAGAAAAGAGGAAGGTCTCTTATCTCTCACATCTGCGAGGTACAGAGCAGAACACAGAGAATCTTCAAGACTTCTTTGGCTGAAAATATTTAACAACAAATTCTGGCATCTCCGGTGTATAAAAGAAATTTTGGCGTTCATATTCCTGGAATTTTCAGCAAAGGTGTTAGCTGAGAAGTAAAGAAACACTGTTGGGTTTTTACTTTTAATTTGTGGGCAATGGAGGAGTATACAGATGAGGGAGAAATCAAGCTGGAAGTCAAGAATTTCAAAATATGGACAAATACAGAGTGCAAGGAAAGGCTGCCCTGGTGAGAGGCTACACAGGCAGTTGAACAACTTTTAGATAGAAGCCCAGTCATGTGGTATGTATGTGGGCTCAAGTCTGTAGACAAAGCAAGCTTAGATCACTGCAGGCTTAGCTTACTTAGAGTCCTGTATGGACATATCCTTCCACTCAGAATAATTTCTCTCGGTGCTAGTCATGTAACTTGTGAGGTTAAACACAGTGGCCTTACTTGTTGAGTCCAGGAAGAGAAGTAGAATGGGCCCTTAGGGCTGTGGGAACTTGACTAGTCTCTGTTCTGAGCTTGGAATAATCAAAAAGGATGTTAGAAACTTACGGATATGACATGAGATATGTTTGTGACGAATGACTGTGTGAAGCTGTCAGAAATTGCAAATAAGAAATGGCTGGATTTCTTAGGTAGGTAAGCAGGAGTTACGGGAGAAGTGACTGAATGTCACAGGTAATGGGAGGGAAGCATTGAAGATCATTAGAGGAGCAGAGTCTTGCCAGGCTGGCAGTACATACCAGTTGCAGTTACTTGGGTAATGGTATCAGATGTTCAGAATTTGAGTATGAATGTGGCAAAACAGGCACCAAAAGGGAAAAAGTAGAGATGGGTTGTGTGAGAGGAGACTGGGTGGAGAAAGGGAGACCCAAGAGTGGTGAATTGGAGAGCAAAGGAATGACAGAAGGGATAAGATGCTGGTCAAGCTGTGTCGTGGATGGTGGCCAAGAGCACCTGTCTGTCAGACCTGTCAGGTCACAGCAGACAGGGGAGGACATGAGACTAAATCCCTTGTCCTGACCATACCATAAGTCGAACTTTTATGTCAAGGAGGATTGGATCGGGGAAGCATCCTGTGTTTAATATTTATTTCTTACAGATCCTTTTTAAAGTTTGCAGCCTTTTGATTGGTAATTTAGGACAGTGAATTCTGATGTACTCGGTGACTGAAAGATGTCTGCCTCTGAGAACAATTACGCATCTATTGGTCTTGCATGGTAATGCCAAAACCACTCCTTTTTAGATCCCTATTACAAGTTTTTCTTCAAAGAATGTATTCTGTCTGCATCTGATTTATTCATCTAATTCCCATTCATTTATGCTTTGTTTTATTGAAATGAAAGTGTAGCCTTTGCCCTTAACTATTGCTCATCTTCCTTTTAACAGTGTGAATATAAGGCCTTTATGCATACATCACAGTAAATTAAGAAGCCTTTCTTTTATAGGGGCATATTAATGTCTTCTATTTATTAATTTACAAAGCTATTCTAATTCCTTTGGTACAATGTGATCTTTTATTTTCATTAGACTCTTTCTAGATCGCTTTATCTTCTGACAGCTTAAATCTCCAAGGAGGATATTGTGTAAACAAAGTCATATTTGCCTTTTAAACATTCTCATGGTCATTTCCTTTTGGAGTTTTTGACATTCTTTATATGTTTGTCATATGCAGGATGATTTAGAAACAAGTTGGATCATAAGCTAATTGTTATCTCTGGTAACACAGTTGTTTAGCGTGTTTTTATGTGTGTATGTGGGGTTTTTAAACTTATTTTAGTTTTTTAGCTTATTTATAGTAACCTAATTGCTTGTACCCCAGGAGTCCTATTAACATAAATAAGAGTTTTGTAAGGATGATACCTAAAATAATGTATATATGTTTTTTTCCTTTGCATGACTGGAGAGAATTCTTGAAGTAGTTGTAACCATAGACTATTTATCTTTACAGAGGTTAATGAACAGTAGTTAATAATGAAAGAAAAATGTTTTTCTGGCATTTGGCATCTTTTTCTTTCTTCTGAAATATTACATATGTTAAAAGTGACCGTGGTTTGGCTGTCCTTGGAGATTCATTTCATTTTTCAGTTAACAGAAATTTCAGAGAATAGCTAATAATTATTAAAGCCATTCAGGAGGGAAGAAGAATCGAATGTTACACAGGATATATGTGTACAGGATGTATCTGCAAGAAGGTCTTACTTAGACTTCGGTACCCATATATCCTGTGTATATGTATTTTGTTGACTCTGCACAGTGTTGGCAGTTGATAAAGTTTCCTTACTATCATACACACAGATCCCAGCTCTTTACCTGAAATCTTCCCTTTAATATAGACCTGTCAGTGTTCAGCAGATTTCTGTTTTCAGTTCTGTTCAAGCCATAATGATTAAACAAAGTGTTAGCTCAAAATTTTATTGTTTAGGGATCTTGTCAGTTATTTTCACAGAGGACTAATTAAACCATTTTCAAATTCTTAACTGTATTTTTTTATAACATTTTTCCTGAGATGATAGTCAAGTTTGCATAGTCAAAGAAAGCAGTGCTTGAAGATGAACTGAGAGTGGCAGTTGGGACTTAGTTTGTTACTTCAAAATTCATCAGAGTTTCTCCTATCTTTTTATAGGTTAGTAGGCATTAGAAAATATACTGTGCATGTTCCTGTATATAACAGAAGATAGAACTGGTGCTGTATGTTAATGAAAATGTGCTCAGTGAGGTATGACAAGTTACATTTATTACAATATTTTCCAGTTGCTGTGAGAATGAATCTAGACTGTGAGAGAGGATTTCTGAAAATAGTGATAGTGTGACCTAATGGCTTTTAAGATGAGAGAGTAGCTTAGCTTTCCAGAAAACATTGCAGAGAAATGAGGGTGGTGTGAAGGTGGCAGATTGTAGCTGTAAATACGATGTAATTTGATAAAAAATGTGAGGACTTTCAGGTGTTGAATCAGAATAAAGGAGAACTTTGTTTTCCTTTTAATGAAAGAAGAGTTTGAAGATCTACAAGAAAATCAATCCAGAACTGCAAACTGTTGTTGATTTCTCTGTTCCCACTGCAATAGTTTTCAGAGATAGTTTTCAGGGATACTCCTGTTCTGTAAAGCTGGCTGCTATTACCAGTCAGTGGAAGTGTGATCAAGTACTAATGTGTATTCTTGAACCACATAAAATAGTGAGAAACAGTTTTCCATACCTTTGTACTGACTCAAGTACCGTGATTTTTCTGAGAAATCTGCAACTGAAAGTCTGTTAATATAAAAGATGCTGAAAACATTGACATTTCGAATGTCCTAGGTTTCTGAGTGTAAAATACCATTTTATTTATAGGTTGATTTGTGATTTTAACCTTCTAGTTTGAAAAGAAGTTAATCTGTTCTTTTAATATGGGAGCACAGGTTATAGATGCCCTGAGGGAATTCATTAAGGACAACTCGTGTAACCAGCCTTGCATCAAACAGTTTAGGGAGTTATCAGTGCAATGCAGAACACTTTAAAGAAATAAACACTTCACATCAAAGTGTAAGGAGAATCCTGGATATTTTCATAGAAATGCTTAATGCTGTGCTACTACAGTGAGTAGCAAATACTAGCACTGTGCTTGTACATTTTAATATTTTATTGCTTCTCTAGATGCTTGGATTTTGGTTTGTTTCCTTTTTTTGGTTTTGATTTTTTTTTTAGTTGTGGCTTTTTACAAATAAATAGAAGAAGAATGCATGTCCTTGAATTGTTGTAAAGTTTTATGTAATTATATGAAGTGTTCGTATAAGAACATGTTGTCTGCACTTTTGTTATGTATTTTTCTTGCAAAACAGAACATAATAAATGAAGAACATCCTTAGTTTGTCACTGGGAAAGGATTATTTCTTCTAAGGTGACAGATCAGTTTTGTCAGCAGAGCTTTATGAGAAGGATCACATGCCAGATACTGATCTTGCACATCTTGGTGATTTGAGCAATATCCTTTAAAGCTCATAAAATTCTTCCCTTGGCAAAGCAGCAGAGTCTAATTATTCAGCCTCCACCACCAGTGAGGGGAGCATTTAAACAAAGGTTTGGGGTTTTTTTCCCCCCTCCATGAAAAAGCACTTTTCAGAGCATAAAGCAGACTCGAGGGGCTCTCCACCAGCAGCTTTATATTAGTATCTTAAGATGGAAAAACATTTTATCAGTGAATGAGCAAAAAAGGAAAAAAAGACAGAAGTGTTCCTTTTCTTTAGTACATTAGATTGTCCACAGCCCTTTCAGTTATGTTAGAAAAAGACAGGAGCCAGCCACACTGTTATGAAATGAAATCAATTTGCCATTTATGTTACTCTGGGAGGAAGTATTAATATTTTCCTGTAAGTTTCACACTTGTGAGAACTATGCTGGAAAGCAAATTGCATTTTCTTTCTGTTCAAGTGTGATTACATTTGCTATATGCTAATTGGGAGAGTTCAATGTAACTTCAGATAGAACTATGTTTAAAACAGGAGGTAATAAGGTAAATATTTCTGATTTTACAGTTTATGTAGTTTTTGAAAGACACATTTTAGAAATTTAGAATTTCTCTTCTTTAAAGTTGCTGTATTGACCAAGGAATCATTTCATGAATTCACACGGAACTCGATCCTGTGTACACTTACTGAAATTTACACTTCATATGTTTTGCTAAAGATTTTAAAAACAAAACATGGTAGTGATAGATCATGTTACAAAGATTTTTTGGATTTGTAAGCATTGTGTGGCATGTTTACGAAGAACATCTTACATCAATATATTTTTTAACAGATGTACTTTGAAGTACGTTTAAAAACATTCAAAGGATTGTTGTGGTGAATGGTACATTCTCTTGCATTTATATGCTGATTTGCAGTGTTGTAGGTGCTCATAACTGTTAAGGCAGATATTATTGAGAACTAACAAAATTCTGTTCGGTAACAAAATCTGTCAAAGCATGACTTCTCTTTTTATTATGTCCCAGGTCAGTAGATGCTTATTAATAGAAAAAAAGCTAAGATGGCACATTAGAATGCATTTGGAATTCTAATCTCATGGTTTGATATATTTTTCCTTATTTCCTTATGTATTATTCACTAAAGGAGTTATGTTTCATCCTACTGACTATATCCTGTGTATTTCCTATGAATAATTTTCTTGGGTAAGGTACACATGTACTTTTTTCTCTCTTAGTGGTCAGTAATGACCTGTTTCCTTTGGTATATTTTTGTTATTTTATTTAAGGTTAGCCCTATGTTTTAAGCTGTATATTTCTCTGAAATGAGAATTAGAAAATATAATGCACTGTCTCCAAAATAAAAAATGATCAGTCACCACAAGTTTTATGTCTTTATACATTAAAAACTATGATATTCCTTGAAAATTAAATCTAAGAATTTGAATATCTAAGTTTCTTACTTTCTTGAATACAGAGACTTAATGCTACACTGCTTCTTCCCTGAACAAGATGGAAGTTTTGTTCACTGCTACAGCCACCACTAGTGACGTTTTAGGGCTTAATTAGTTTAATTCCAAATTTCAGAATCTGGTTTTTGGTTATGGAGCGTTAAGTGGCAAACAGTTATGGTAAGCAGACATACTTGATAGAGAATTCTGACTAAGGCACGGAAACTCCACAGAAGACTGGAATTCCAAAATATTTTTGTGTTCAGCATTTTCCAGCATTTACTGAAGATAAGTTACATCTTGCAGGTTGAACAGCAACAGAGCTTATCTAACCAGCCTTACTAAAAAATTAGATCAATATTTAATAAATCATTGTACAGCTCAGAGGTTTACACCTAGCCCCATTTGTGTGGGGTCTTAGTCACTTACTGCCATTCCTGTGAATCACCTTTCCAAAGTCAGGGACCTAACATCTAAATGTTTTTTGGTCTAAGTTAAAGATGCTAAAGCATTTTCTCTGCATTCATCAGCAGTATATGTTTATTAATGGCTTTCCACTTTTCACTATTGACCTGTGGAAGGGTCAAGCTCCAGCTAAGAACTTTAAGTCTGTGAAAGTACAAGCTGTGTATTTACTAATTAATCAGTAGCAAAGTATTCAGGCAAATGCCTGTGTTCTGGAATTGACCATCCCTGTGATTGACAGCTGTGTCAGAACATAATTGCTTGTCAGTCATCCAACACAATATCAAAAACTTCCTGTGTATACTTCTGCAGTTATTATGGTTCAAGAACACCTACTGCTGGAAGCCAGCATGCTGGTTCAGAGTGGTTGTGGGTCATTCCACACAAATTGTCTTCCATGACAGAGTACGCAGCCATGTTTAATTCATTAGTAGAGATGAAGCTTAAGTGTCACAGATATCTGTAGTCTTGAAGTTCTCAAAATTGTGGTTTTGCCTCTTCAATCAAGCTGTTCATAGTCTGCTTTTAATAAAACATTATTATACCAGCACATAATAATTAGAATTCTTGGAAATTTTAGCTACTAATATTGGCATTTGGGGATTGTTGGTTTCTTTTTTTTTAACCACAGAAGATTTGAAGCTGTATTTTAATATTGTGCTGAAGTGATCTTTCTTCTTGCCTGTGATATCTAAAGGAAGGAGCTTTTATGTGGGATTTTTATCAGAAGCTGCATCTGATTAGGAATTGTGTTAATGCGAATTTAAGATTAGGTCTTTTCTTTTTTGCCTTTGCTCTCTTGACTCGCCATGGTAGAAATTGAGTACAATGATGAAATGCTCTAGTTTTAATCTTCCCAGTAAGAATCAAATGATCAAGCTGCTACCAAGCAACATGTTGGTCAATTGAATAAGTCTCCTAGACTTTGCAAAAGAATGTGCTGAGCAAATGTGAAGGTTGCACAAAGCCATTTAATAGCAAACTGCTTGCAGAGCAGTTCATTATTGTTTGAAGGAATCACTGCTGAAGTATAGGAGTCACATGCTTTGTATTTCATAAAGGCTTTTAAAACAATCCTCAATCCAAAGGTGAGCCTGACATTGTTCAGAAAAGATTAGGGAAATAGCATGTGATAAACCATAGCTCAGAGTTTCAGTAATTTCATGGAATCCTACCATAAAAGTGATTAGGTCTTAAACTTAATCCTAATGAAAAAGTAGTTCATTAGCAATGGCACTACTTTATATCTACTTCAGAAATGAAGAACCAGTTATGGCTGAGAAAAGTAGGGGAACAATCGGCTTGTTTTTTCTGGTAAGTTCTTGGAAGCCTGGTATATTCTATTTATTCAGTTAACATATATTTAAATATTAAACTATTTATAATGATCTAATTATTTATCAGTACAAAATGATGACTTAGGTGATTCTTGAGGCTCTTAAGAGGCTAGGACCTGTGTGATGGTAAATTTACCCTGCAGACTGTGCCAAAGAGCTAGAGGAATAAAAACCTTGCATTGCTCTGGGAGTGAGGAAAAAGAAATATGAAAAGTACTTTGGTTTTCCATCACCTCTACCGTGTGTATAAAAAGAAAGCAAGTAGCAGCGTGTTGTGAGTCTTCTAAATTTTAGCATGTATAGGATCTGTAATGTTTTCTTTTGTGCATAGTCTCCATTGAAGTTAGCTGAAGCACTGGACAGGACTCTAGTAGGATAAAGTTATGCATTTTATTTATAGTTAAAGGATGTGATCTCTGAATGAGAATAAAGAAGAGCATGGAACTGAATGTATTTACACTCACTTTAGGGAATGTTAATAGATTCTCCAGGTATATAATAGCAAGAACATATACTTTAGGTCTTCTTAAAAATAATTATGTACTTTTATAGCCTGTAAGATTTTGATAATGTGGCTTTTCTGTTTATTAGCTTTTTATAGCATAGTTGTGGATATATAAATATTGCATAATTGTAGCATCCCAACATTTTATCAGCACTCATTTGTTTTAATATTTCTGTATAATTAACAGTTAATATTGAAGCATAATACTCAGCAAATAGAGTCCAGCCAACTAGAATAAAGGTTACGAAATAGGATGAAGTTCATAAAGCAATATTTATGCTCACAATTTGATCTTAATTATCTTAGTTAAGAAAAAATGGCAAGGAGATTTTCATAAAGATTATTTTAATGAGATGTGTTCACACTGATAAAAAAAACAACTCGACTGATAAAGCAAATAAGAATTTGCCAATGATCAAAAAACCCAAAGAAAATAACATTGCTTTTTTAACTTAAAATGAGATTTGAAGGAAAAACATATGAACAAATTTAGTTTAATCGGGTAGTCTGACCTAGTCCTTAACTGCCTGTCAATACTACATGCAGAAAGAGTGATGACTTAAAATGTCTTGCTTGTTTTCTTTGTACTTGAGATACTGAAACAATGTGTTACTGTCATCTGCATGGAGTAATCTCTGCCTGATTGATCTGTTGTCTTATTTCTCTATGTGTTTGACAATGGTTGAAGCAGAGGTTTCTGTCACTGTTAAACACTGCAGAGAAAACATGGAACTTGTCAGGAGAGACTATCAGGTACCTGAATTATATGTTTCACTTCTTAACCTTGAACCCCCAGTTTATTTGTCAGCTTTGGGATTAGTATCAAAATTTGGACACAGCCAATATAAGATGATAGATATTATATAGATCTGATTTCTTGTATTGTCAGTTAAATTTCTGGAGTTGATGTTTGAGGTTACCTATTTGTATGTATTTCATCAAAACATGTTTATTCTTGTATATGCGCATAAAATCCCTCATAGGTTACCAATATTAAATGCAATTTCTAAGAGATTACTTTTGAAGTTACTTTGTCATGTGTTGCTTGTTGTAGTGATTTTTTGTTTGGTTTTTTTTTTTTTCTGTTTGTTTTGGTACTGTTTTTTTCCCCTGTCCGATGTTCTTCTTGCAAAGGATAATTTCTCTCTCTTGATTTAAGACAATTTAAAGGGGAACACGCAAAAATGAGTTCTCCCCCTTTGTTTTAACCACTCTCTTTCCACCAATAAGGAGAAATTAAATACAAGTAGATATAAGCAGACAAATAACAATTTATGAAAAAGTGAAACTGCAGTGGGAAAAAATAACAGTAAATAATCCCTAGATACAGAATTCCTAAATCTCACAAGCTCCCCAAGACGAAAGAGACACCCAAAATGGCAGAAATACCCTTTTCCAAGATGGCATCCACCATGGGCAACTGTGTGTGGGGAGACAGGGAAAGTGGTGTCAGACCCTCCTCCCTAGGTGGTGACCTTTGCAGGTGACTGTGCTCTCTGGGAGACAAAGGGAAAGGATGGTGGCAAACTCTCTTGGGAATGTGGGAGATTACGGAGGAGTTCTAGTGGCAGGTGAGAAGTGCCGCTGCCTGCTGCCTCCTCCTGCTGCCTGCGGGACTCTGCCGGTGCCAATGTGCTCCATGCTGCGCGTGTTGGGTCTGGGACAAAAACGCTCTGTCGGCGCCGACACAGGGCGACCTGGTCCCAGGGACTGGCTGGAATACCATAACATTTTGGGTTACCCACCACGCAGTCTTGGCCTGGCAGAAACATAGTTTCAGTTCATGTTATGGCCTCATTCATGCCATTTTTAGGAAATTCCTAATTTTTATTGCAATCTGATGCCAAATTATACCAGAAAACAAGAAGCATAAAAAATAGGAAACACAGGCAGACATCTCTGCTTTTGAGAGCATTGAGATACAATTCCTTTGAACAGTGTATAAGTGTTCAGACACTTGTCCAAAACAAAAGGTTTTGGAAACATTTTGATGTAACTAAAGGGTCTGTTAATCTAAATAACATATACAGGGAGCTTTTAAAAGCCAGCAGTAATCTAGTGTTAATAACTTAGATGTATTTGGCATCAAATTTTGCCTATCCATTTTTGCATTGGCATGTTTTTTTTGATCTTTACCATATCTTATAAATAGATTTCCATTCTTGAATGAAAAGCTTAAAATTATAAAGGATTTGTGGTATTTTTTAGGTATGTTACTTCAGTAATTAATGTCCTCAGTCCTGAAAAAGGTAGCCTAATGTGAGCTTTCATTCACTCAATCTTGTTTTCAGTCACTTACTGTCAAACATCTCTTACCCATGCAGGTCAGGATAAGATGTTTCCTAGGCATGCTTTTGCCTGGCAAATTTTTGCAGACACCTGAAGATTCTGTACTTTTACCACCATTTTCAGGGGTTTGGCATTTGTTACATGTGCATATACTTGAGGAAATAAACTGTTGTTACTGCATTGGTAATGAGTGTGCTTGGTCTTTAATGAGTTACCATGACAACGTAGTGCAAACATCCTGCAACCATGAGCCTTGTATCTGAGGATTTCAGGAGGCATAGCAGTCACTATTCATGTGCAGTTAAAGCTGTGGAAATATGGAAAGCCCTATGGAAATGCATTACTCATTATCATGTCATCTATTGACTTCTTAATTTAGGCTGAACTTCTTAAATCTCTTACTATAAAGTGTAGGTTATAGAATTGATTTGATGTCATTGTTTTCTGAATTGTTTCTAACTTTCTTGCATTCTTCTTAAAAAGATGGCACAGGATTTTAGTAGTGATTGCACTGGGTTTATGTATGGGTGCATCAATTCTGACTTGATATGATCCCAAGGACTGAGTTATCCTTTATAAATGCACTGTCATAAAAGCAATTTGAACTCAGCTCTCTGTATGCCAGTATTTCTAGGTCCCTCAGTATCAGTTTATTTAAAGATGCTGCATTGCCTGTCTTATATTCTTCCGACTCTGCATTTGGCAGCTGTATATTTCATCTCTGTGCAAATAACTGCATATTACCAAAAGATCCAGATTTAGCTGTATAATTGGCCTCACCACACCATTATTCGTATTTCTGCCAATTTTATGTCATCTTCAAATTGCATCAGCAAAGATTTTATCTTTTGTTCTATTAAATGCAGTTAGGATTAAATACAGTTAGGATTAAATGCAGTTAGGACAGCACAGGATCTTAGGGAATCTAGTTAATGTTAGTGATCCAAGAGGGGTATTTACTTAATTTTTACTTCAAGTGCTTGTTCTTGTCTTAATTATTAATTCAAAGGTTTTAGGTTCTCATCTCACTTACCTTTGTGAACTGAAAGATCTTGGGATCTTATTATAAAGTAGCAGTCTTGCCAAGAAGACTATTTTCCACAAAGTCACACTTGTTGGAACTAATTGTGATCTTACTCTTACTTAAGAACATCTTGTTTTTTCCCAGAAAAACATTATTTTGCCTGTAATCAATATCAGGTTAGTTAAACAATACCCAGTTAGCATATTTAGCATTTATGAGCTCTTTATGTGTATTTTAAAGATAATTATTTTTACGTTTTTGAATCATGCAGAAAATCTGCAGAATCAAGTATTTTTGAAAGATCCAAATATTTTGGAAAGATCCAAATTATTTGTTCCACAGGGAATTTGTAATAGACTTGGATGAACACTATGTCATTTTGTTAATTTAATAAAATTGAATACTTTATTGTCGTTATAGCTATCATGCAGAATAAAATGTCTTTTTCAGTTACTATTTCTGTAACGGATTTTTCCTTTGCCTATCAGTTTTATTGAAGGCTGTCAACACTTTTCCTCAACTCGTGATTGTAAACCAGTTTGCTCTCACAGAGAGGTTAGCCTCTCACAATGGATCTGAGTTACTTTGCATTTTGTAGTGAATTGGAGCTTTGTCCAAATTTAGGTATCAAAGCTTTGGAGGTCTGTATCTGAGCTAGGTGCCCAGGTATCATTTAAACTCACTGGAGAGAAAGAGACACACAGCAACATGTTCATACTTTAGGAGCAGATGAATGGTGCTTCAAACATCCAAACTCTCCATATCGATTCTACAAGTATAGACTAGTAGGATTAGTTCAGGTGCAAATATTTACATCAAAACATATGAATTTTAATGGCTTTCATAGTTTTGTCCCTACAGAATCATCAGAACTTCGCAGTGGTCAATCCACTTAAACTGTTTAAGAATGGAGTGAACTGTCTTCTGGATCTCTCTATTTCTTGTGAAGTGAATGTGTAGAATTGATTTAAATTAAAACAAGTTTATTTAAAACAACTATATTAAACTTGGTGAGATGAAAAACTCATCCTGTGCAGCTAATTTCCATCAAGGATGGACACAGTTTTTATTTTTTGCTTAAGACAGAGCTAATTCAAATGGCCTGCTATGAAGGTGGTTCTTGAATGAAAACCTAAACATCCACCTCTTGTTCAACTAAAATTAGTCTAGTGTTAAAATGTGGTGCACAACACTAAGATATCAAGATCCAGAGGTATCAGAATGAAGAAAAATAAATTAACAGCACCCTGCTACCATAGTTATGTTATGGAGCTGCAAGGGATACCATTCTCCTTGCTAATGGTTAAGCTAGAAGACTCCTTTTTCCTGTAACCAAATACTTTTTCTTACACTCTTCTTGTATTAAAATACTCAAAAGCAGTCATCAGAGAGGGCAGAAGCTGTCAGAACAGTGTTGCAAGTAGCTATATAAGTAACTTTGATCTGCTTGGTTAAAAGATAATTACATGTTTGTCATAGAGAGGAGAACCACGGTTTCACACATCCAGCAATATGTGAAAAGACACTCAGAGTCAGAAGATTTAGCAGATACTGCGTAAGATTTGCTAGCAAAATACAGGAAGTGCCATTTTAGAGGCCTCTACAGTACCCTGTCTGACCATTAACTGTGCCTTCAGAAAAGGCCTTACAGGCTCATGTCACACCTCCAGTCTCACATGGAATTCACTCCTAAAACAGCTTCTGTTGTCACTCTGCTTTAGAGAACTGAACATAACCTCTTGGGCTGCATTATCAGAGATCCATTTTCTGTTCCCCAGGACAGAATCAAATCCAACTAAAATAAAATAAAGGCAGAAGTTGGCATGTTCAAAATCTGTTACTATATAAGATGCAAATTATCACCTCTTTTAAGAACTTTGGAAAGCTTCTGTATTATGGTATGAAGAGGGAAAATATGAACAGCACAATAGGAGTATGCAGTAGCTGTGAAATTCGACCATTGTGTGCTTAAGTGCTATTCAGCTCACTGTTTTTCTTAATTCAGACCTGAGATATGTTGACTGCAATGGACAGGACAAGGGGTAATGGTTTTAAATTAAAAGAGGGGAGTTTTAAATTAGATTTAGGAAAAAAAATTCTTTATTCAGAGGGTAGTGCAGCTCTGAAACAGGTTGCCCAGAGAAGCTGTGGATACTCCACTTGTGAAAATGTTCAGGGCCAGGCTGGATGTGGCCCTGAGTAACTTGCTCTAGTGAATGGCATGCCTGCACATGGCAGGGAATATGGAACTAAATGATCTTTAAGGTCCCTTCCAGCCCTAACCTTTCAGTGATCTATGATTCTCTATCTAGATTTAAAAAAAAAAAAATGGAGTGTACACTAACTAGTGCAGATTTTTCCATCTTATGGAAGTTGTTTGTAATTTCTAGATTTTTGTGATACAAGGTCAAAGAATCCACAGTTTTCAATAGTTCATGCTCTGTTTCTTAGGTAAAGATTGACATTTTGAAGGTGAGGTCATCTTACTGTAAATTGTTGAAGCATCAGTTACAGTGTAACTTAGTTTGCTTGCTCTTGACCATCTTCCCCCAGGTAGATTTGCTCTCCCAGAATTTAAATCTTACTCTTTGGAGTCAGTTAGGAGTAGAGTTGAAAGTTTAAGAAATCATTAAAGCAATCCAAAATTCACAGTTCAGGCAGCTGCAACCTCATTTTATCATCTTATTAAATACTGTGTAGCAATAGCATATGCTTAACTTTTCAGCAGATAACTTGAAGAATGAAAAATCATCACCTCTTGCATCACTGTGTGGCTTTTCTGTTCATGTTTTCCAAAGTCCATCACTAGCAGGTCTTCAAATAAAGAAATAGATAAGGACACTAGTAAGTGGTCTTTATACTTTCAAACAGATGCATGACACTGTTATGAAAAGTCAGTGCTATTGATAAAACTGTGGTCACATTATTTAGGCTCCACATAAGAAGGTAAATAGTAATTTATCAGAACAGTGACTCCCTTAGGCATAATTAGTGTTGAGATCACAGTAAATCAATTGCTATCAGTTACTGACAAAGGTGATTGCTCTCAGCTGGAAGCTCAGGGAAAAGATGTACTGTATATGCATGCTCTTGTACTTCTTGGTGTTAAAGAGACCTCTGCTGCATAGTCATTATCTTAAGAAACATTAAGGACTCTGTCTTCACCTGGCAGCTCTTTAAAAGCAGTAATGACAGTAAAACTTTGGCTTAGGACTTGGCTCATGAAGTTCTCTAGAAAAACAACTTGCATTAAGAAGCTTATGTATGTGGATGATAAAACTGAGATTACTTCTCACTTGGCAAGAATTATTCAACAAAGTTATTTTGTAGTTCATGTTGGTGTTCTTATTTGTGTCATAAATTAGGGTTTTTCAGTTCATTATGAAATAAAATAAACACAAGGATTTAGCCTGTAGAAGAGTTGTCAAATAAATTAAAAATCAAGTAATTAAGGGAATTCTTGCTATTTCATGTCACCCTTAACCTGACTACAATTCATTCTTGAGTAGCAAAAACAAACTTTGAAACCAATGAGATTTTTCTTCTAGAGGAAAACTAGAGAAAAATAGTGACATCTTATAGTACTTTGATGTTAGAAGAATTTATTCTACAAAATATCTGGGAAGGTCTTTGATCCACTTAAAAAAAAAAATCCAATGAGAGTTAGGAGCAATGACTGGCATACAAATATTAGCGCTCTCATTTCCTTCCCCTGAGCCTTTTCTTCTCTATTCCAGATGGTTTCTCATTTTTGAGAGGGGAGTTTAGG
This sequence comes from Machaerirhynchus nigripectus, assembly GCA_013397975.1. Lineage (NCBI taxonomy): Eukaryota > Metazoa > Chordata > Aves > Passeriformes > Dicruridae > Machaerirhynchus > Machaerirhynchus nigripectus. The sequence continues at coordinate 2,020,320 of VZRQ01018917.1, read as the reverse complement.
AAATTCAAATAAAACAAAAGCTCTGCATATAGCAGATGACTAAAATGAGGGAAAAAACCTCCTAGGAATCTCTTTTTTTTTTTACTCCTTATTGTTTTATATATTGTGATTGCTGAAAAAAAATAAGCAGAACAAGAAAGGCTTCAACCCAAAGAAGCAAAATATTACAGATTGGAAAGATGGAGATGTAATCCTCATTTGGTGGAAACGTGGTTGAAATTAGTTTAAATGTGCTTCATTATTTTGATCCTTAAAACTTTCAGTGGCTGTACAAATACTTAATCTTCAATTGAGTTGTAAAGCCACTGTATATCTGCCATTTTAAATTAGGCTGTATCTTCAAAATTTCCTTGATGCTCAAGATAACACATACATTGGTCTGGATTTTGATATCTTATTTGGCTTTGGAGAAATTGTTTCTGAATATGATAATTTCAAGCCTGAATTTAAATTTTGTTTAATTAAAAAGACTAATTTGTTTATATAGTGATCTTTTTTTATTAGTTTAAGTGATTACCTTGGGATGGCAGTAGTTTGTTACAGAGTTTTTTATCTTCATGATAAACATGCTGTTCTGCTAAACTTCGAGAAAAATCAAAATTTCTAAGATATTTCCCTGATTTTTTTTAAATAATTGTGAGTGAATAGGGGTTGATTCAGATGTGTGGAAGAAGTCCTATTCACTTTTTAAGAAACAGTTAAATCTGCTTAAATTAGATTCTTTCTTGAGCTGAAAAAACACAGTCTGTCTGTTCCGGTTCCAGAAAGAATAATTTTACTTTGGTTTGCCTAGGAGTTGACAGCTATTTCTGATATCAAAATTATATATTATAGAAAATTTAGGTAATACCTGTTACCCATCCTGCTGCAGATGGTGCAAGTTTCTGGGGCTCCTGTAGGGGTCTTAGGTGGGATTTGGATGCCCATCTACCCAAACATCTATTGAAGTGCTACTCTAAGAAGGAGGAAAGTGTAAAGCTCTCAGAAATAAGCAATTGCAGTGGATTGTAATTAAATGGCAAGAGAGCTTCCAGAGCAAAGAGGATGCTGCATGAATAGGCACTCACAAAGTTAGGCAGACTCAGAAAGTAGGGGAATGTTATATGTTCTGAATTATTTTTGGTAATCCTGTAAAAACATAAAGGAGATTTACATAAACTAGTTCCCATATTCATTTTCTATCATAAAGTCAAACGAGTAAATTTATTTAAAAAGTAAATGATCCGTTTCAGGACTGTCCACTTGGCTACTGTGAGTGATAGTTAGTATTCATGGCCATCCTTTTAGTAAGTAACAACTTTTTAGTTTCCACAGACAACTGTTCCATAGAAAACAACATCCCTCACACTCTGTTTCCTGCCTTTCCTTTTCTTTTCCTTCCCATTTCCTTTATTTTCCAAATACTGAAAATGCATCTAGAAACAAATAATAAATTTTTCTGCCAAGAGAACTGATAAGAAAATGTCTTATAATGAGAATAAGCTACAATTTTCTTATTTTGTTACTCAGACTGATCAGCAGTTCGTTGCCTAAAGCTAAGTGTAAGAGAGAAAAAGCATGCTTATATTATGAGGATCTCTGTAAAGAATTTCAGTTCCTTGCAGGCTTTCAGATGCATACTTCTAAAAGATTTTGATGATAATTCTTTCTATATTCAATCAGATCCACATATTGTTTAGTAAAACGACTCACTTTTTATTTTTCAGTATGCAACATGTGATTACACGGTATTTATTTTTTTATGTTACAGAAAGTACACTTCAAAAGTCCATGAAGACAAAAGCCTTTCAATTTGCTGCATTGTAAAAAATAATGGATTAGACTGCAATACAAATCCTATTCTCAGAGTTTGCTACAAGCTCATAAATTTTACCTGTTGGTGATTAATAACCATAATATTTTTGTATCACATGCTTGCTGACCTCAGGCTCCAGTGAAGCTAAAGGGCATCAGGTTTTGTGAATAATGCCACTGGAAGACATTAATACAAAGTTTCCTTAATCTTAGAACCTGAAAACATCTGCTTGAATTCTGTAGCATGTTGTGTAGGTTTTCAATGAAGGCAGCTTTTTAAAAATTGGCTGATTTTGTTCCCTGCAGTGGCTTTTGCTTCAGCCAGTGGGAAATTATTTCAGAAGGATTTGGATGGTGCAGGCATCATTGGTTTAATAAGAAAAAAATAAAGTCAAAAGTTAAAGAAGTCAAGCACTTTTCCACAACATTAATATATCTCTTCTTACATCAACTGTTCTTTAAAAAGAAAGTATTATACCTTATTTAATTGTCTTTCCTGCTAACTTGATGGCAGCAGAACAAAATAAAATGGATGACACTGTAGTTGGTTTCTCAGTTATTACAGTATAATAATTTTACTGATGCACATTCTATAATATTTTAATGTTCATTAATTTCACAATAAGGAGTACTTTCTCATTTTAGTTTCTCCTATCATTCAACAAACAAAAAGTACATAATTATTTACATTTTACAGAAAATTAGTTTCAACATTTGTTTTAAAAACTGAAAAAACCCAGATTATTATAAAAAAAATAGAATAGTGACTTTAATATGCAATGTGCTAATGAAGCAGAGAGAGATTGCATTGGTATAAATGCTTGAAGTTGCTTTAAATACACAGATTAATCTGCTACAGTACAGAAAGTTCTGTGATATCAGATTTTTTTTTTAAATAACATTTACTAGTAGGAGCCTGAAATACAACATTCCTAAAGATCAATAATAATTCCACACCACCTGAATATTGTTTATTTGGCTCTTGGGCATCTGCAGTGTTCTCAAATCCTAGTCAAAAGTCAGTCTGTCTCCCTTCCAACATTCTGTGTCTTGACAAATTCATTAGATGCTTTTTGGATTTTGGCTGGGAATCACTTGTTAGCTCAAATTTAGTCTGTAACTGAAGAAGTGCCTGTTCTAGGGAAAGGAAAGCACCTGCCTTACTCCACAGATGAGGAGTTTTGCAGACAGCCTGAAGCAACCTCGCAATGCAGGCCCTACTCCTCATGGGGAATTTCATCCATCCCAGTATCTGCTGGAGGGACAATGCAGCAGGACATAGGAAATCTAGAAGGTTCCTGAAGAGAACTGATGACCAATTCCTGACAGAAGTGATAGAGAACTGTGTAACTAGACCTCATACTCAGGAACGAGGAAGAGCTCATTTGGGGATGGAAAGACAAGGCAACCTTGGCTGCAGTGACCATGAGATAGTGGAGTTCAAGATCCCAAGAGGAGGGAGCAGGGCAAAAGGCAAGATCACAAGTCTGGACTTCAGGAGAGGAGACTTTGACCTGTTCAGGGATCTTCTTGAAAGAGTCCTGTGGGATGAGGTCCCAGAGGGCAGAGGGGCCAAGAATGCTGGTTGATATTTAAGGATCAAGTTTAAGAGGTGTCCATTCCACTTGTCAGGAAGATAGGAAAAAGAGGCTAAGAGTAGTTGCTGGCAAAAGTCACATTTAAGAAGGAAGTATCCAGAAGGTGAAATCAGGGACACATGACTCATGAGGAGCACAGAATTGCTGTCCAGTCTTAAAGGGATAAAGTTAGCAAAGCCAAAGCCCACTTGAAGTTGAAACTATGGAAGAATGTCAAAGGCAACAATAGAGGAGACTATGAATATATAAACAGCTAAATTCTAACTAGGTGTTGTGGTTTGACACTGGCCCAGCACCAGGCACCTACGAGAGTTCCTCACTCACCCTTCCCTGCCACAGCTGGGCAGAGGAGAGAAAGAAAAAAGTTAACGAAGGGTTCATGACTTGAGATAAGGACCGGGAGGAAACACTGCAAGGGTAAAACAGGCTTAGCTTAAAGCTACAAAGTGAATTTATTACTAACAGAATCAGAGGAGGATGATGAGAAGTAAAATAAACCCTTAAAACACCTTTTTCCCCCAGCCCCTCCCTCCTTCCCACTGACAGGGCAGGGGGGTTTGTGGTCAGTTTGTCACTGAGATTCTCTTNCCCACGGGCTGCGGGTGGATCTCTGCATTCCCTGTGGACCCATGGGCTGCAGGGGCACAGCTGCTTCACCATGGTCTCTTCACCACGGCCTGCAGAGGAATATCGGCTCTGGCACCTGGAGCACCTCCTTCCCCTGCTTCTCCATTGACCTGGGTGTCGCCATGTTGTTTTCCCTCACATGTTCTCACCTCCTCGTCTTCTCTGTCTAGAATCAAAAAACTGTGACTTTGTTTTGATTTTCTTCTTAAATGTGTTACCACAGAGGGGTTACCAGCCTCCCTCATTGGCCCAGTTTTGGCCAGCAGCATGTCCATCTTTCAGAGCCATCAGCCATTGGCTCTGCTGGACATGGTGGAAGTTTACAGGAGCTTCTCACAGGAACCATCTCAGTGGCCCCTCCTGCTACCAGAAACCAGGCCATGCAAAACCAGTACGCTAGGGAAAACCTGTACCTGCTACTGAATGGGCAGTGGTTGTGGTGACAAAGGACATAGAATATGCTGAGGAAATCAATTCCTTCTTCTCCTCAATCTTTACTAATAACACCAGTGTCCTGTTTTGGCTGCTCCTCTCAGCATAGATGAGGCCAAACCTGGAGTACTGTGTCCAGTTGGGGCTCTTTAGTACAAGAGAGACATGGATTATATCGGAGAGACAGCAGCAAAATGCCACAAGGACAGTTAAGATCTGGAGNGACAGTTAAGAGTCTGGAGTATCTTTCATATGAGGAAAGGCTGAGAGAGCTGAGACTGTTCAGCCTGGAAGTAGAATGCTCAGGGGGATCTTATCAATGTCTGTAAATACCCAAAGGGAGGGTGCAGAGAGGAGGGGGTCAGGTTCTTTCCACTGGTGTCCAGTGACAGGAAAAGAGGCAATGGGCACAAACTGAAACACGAAAGGTTCCCTCTGAAAATAAGGAAACGCTTGGTCATGTTGGGTGGACAAACATTGACACAGGCTGCCCAGAGAGGCTGTGGAGTGTCCATCCTTGGAGAGTATGAAAGTCATCTGGACGTGGTCTCGGACAATTGACTCTGGGTGCCCCTGCTTGAGCAAGGGGATCGGGCATGCTGAACTCTAGAGGTCCCTTCCAACCTCAGCCATTCTGTGATTCTGTAATATACGATGCAGTTTTAAACTAACTGTCCCACCATTACTTCCTGTTTGTCCAGCTTGATGCAGAGACATACGAATTCTTTCAATTCCAACTGGAAAAACAGAGAAGTTAACTGTGAACTGTGGTCAAGACTATAAACTGTTTCAGTTTATTTTCTTTACATCCTAGAAGAGGTCTCTCATCCCTGGTCTGGCTTATACAGAAGATAAGTACTTTTAATATGTTTTTCTTTTTTGTTTCCATCTGGCTGTTTTATATGGGACCTAGGTAAGTAAAAAGCTGTTTTTAGTGTGAATGCACAATTTTGTTTGGAAAGGGAGGTGTAAGGTTCCATTCCTAGGAATGATATTATTTTCAGAGTGCATGCATTCAAAGAGCAAAGATGCAAACCCAGTTCTGTCCTGTAACATCTGGATTATGTTTTTCATGAAGATTCCTATTTAATAAAAAGCCACATGGAGGTGACGTGAGGCAGCGGCTCCAAGTGGCATTTGGAGAGGTTTCATCTCAATATAAGAAATAAAGTTTTTACAGTGAGTAAATGCACTTTTTACAAATGAGTCCCCATCATTGGAGGGTTTCAAGATTCAGTTGGACAGGGTGCTTGATAATCTGATCTAGGCTCCCTTTCCCACAAAAGGTTGAACCAGTTGATCTTTCAAGATCCCTTCCAACCTGCGCTGTTCTAGGATGATATATCTTACTCAATTCTCTTTTTGTTTCTCTGTTCTTTTATTTGACTTTATCCAAGTCACCATCTTAAGTAGAGTGAACCAAATTAAAAATTACTGCATTATCGAACAAAATATGCTATTTTCACGGTTAACTGAAATACATACAGTACCTTCCAGAATGATAAATGGTATAGTTTCAGTGATTTCTTTCCTGAGGCTGTGTCCTGGGCTGAAATGAAGAAACCTCCACTTTTTTTCTAAAGCATTGTCTCTTTGAGGGAATTGAGAAAAGCATTGTTAAAGATTGTGAAGAAAAACATATTTCAGTTTTTAAGTCTTAAGATGAGCTTACCTTCCTTAATTGGCTTATGGCAATATACATAACATGTACTTTCACACACCTTGCACAAGGTGAAACAGATGGTAATGTTCTAAAAATACATTTTTAGACACTATTTTACATGATTTTGCTCTTGATATTTTTGAACTATCTGGAAGTTCAGAAGCTGATCATCATACATATTTACCTGAATTAGAAACCTTATTTTGCATTTATGTATGATTTGATTTATTTAATTTATGCTAAAAAGATAAATGTCTATTTTCCCTTCCTCTCCCAGCAAATCATAAGCAGGTAAAAAACCGCTTCATATATATTGTAACTTCTAACTTAAAATGGCTTTTTTTTACTAAATTATTTTTATCATTTTCACAACCAGTCATTAACATAATATACAATAAACGTAAACTGCAAATAATTGCAGCATTCCAAATTTTACACTGTCAAAAAAAAAAAAAAAAGAGCAAGAACATTCTACATATGGATGCTAGATTTCATTCCAGTCTGAATGGAGAAAGTTACTGTGTTGATAACCTGAAAAATACTTCTTTGTCAGGCATTCAGAAAAGAAATCATGAGACTAGAGGCAGACATCAGTTTCTACCTGATGAGTACTTGGGCATTTTACATGAATCTCTGCAAAGAAAGTAAATGAGAGTTTTAGTTTTCTCCCTTTCAGCTTAGTGTCCTTGTGACAAATTAAGTCAGGTTTCCTTTTTCTTGCTCTTTGTTGGAACAAGGATTGTTGCATTTCTGCCTTTGTCTCCAAAGACAAAGGGACTGTTGATGGATTGTCTGAAGCAGTAGGATGTGTGCTAGGGCAGCTAAGGGTTGTTAGGTTTGTGGGTTCAACCACTAGTGAAGCTGAGCATGTGTTGCAGGGACACACGGATGTGGGGACACACTGAGGACACCGACACGGCTGATCACACAGGCTGCCTCAGGAGGTCACCAGCAGAGCACACACACGACGTTCTCCAGGTTCACAAGCGAATGGACATTTGTGACATCCCTGGGGTACCAGCATGGCCCTTTGACACAACTGGCACCTCTGCCTGAATCCTGACCCCTCTTATCTGCCCCACAGCAGGTCCCCAGCTTGCCAGCTGGTGCAGCCAGGTGCTCACTGCAAACATACAGCACTCACACACTTGTCCCACAGATAACCCACACTAAATACCAGAACAGACTCTCTGCCTGTCTGAAACCCCTTCTGGGACCTGAGGCCCCTTCACAAACAACTCACACTACCCCAGCAGCGAACACCAGGTACACAGGCTGTGACCCAAACCCCACTCCAGCCGTCAGCTCTGAGCCCCTCACTCACCCCAGTACATCAAGCTTATTTTTAAACCTACACCATTCACAGTGGCTGTTGGATAAAAATCCCCACTGCTTCTGTCCAACACTGATTAACAATGCAATTGTCTTGTTTTATACCCTTTTCTGCCTACCCCTCTATCTGTTTCCTCCTGCTTCCCCTTCCCCTGTTCAATGCCTCACCATTTGACACAGTCCCACCAAACCCTTCCAAAGTGCAGAACCCCCAGGTTTGCACCCTCATCTGTTGAAAACTACAGTTCTTTAATAGACCATCAATTAGTGTGACTGACCAGGTTTGTTTCTGGTTATTGTTTGCTAATGCTAATTGGCCTGGATTTATGTCTCTCTGTGTTTTTTCTCCCTTCCTTTCTTTATCCTTCCAGCTGGAAACATAAAGATTCTCAAACTCCACATATCCTTATTAATTATGCCACTAATTAGTTATGACACGGTTTGTTCCTAACATGACAACCCTTACTATGCGTTGTTCATGTCTTTATGGCTTCTTTGGCCAGATATTCTCAAAAGGAGCAGGCAGTTGTTGCATGTATCCTGAAAAGAACATCCACCTGAGATGGAGTATTTGTGTTCAAACTGTATCAAGTGGAACATCTAGATGAGCATTGTCTTACTTGCTAGGAAAATGGTGTTAAATGCTGGAATTTAAGCAAAATTATGTCTAACTAGCATCAGTTCGCAGGAGATGTAGGTAGCTGCAGTGAAGACTCAATAATGAGCATTCTTTCAGACCTTTAGGCCAGAGGAAGATGTAATTTAATTTGACTTTAGGTTGCTTAGGAGTGTAAGAGGGAAACAGCTGGCTGTGTTCTTGTCTCAGGACACTTCTGACCCAGGATATGTGAATGTCAAAGTATGGCTATCCAGAAAGCTGTCAGGACAAGTGAGGAGGTATGTAACAGAGTGTCTAAAGCTCTAAGAGTAAGCAGTGATGGAAAATAAATGCAAGAGCTCATTATAGCTCAGATTGCTACTGGATCACACTGAAGTACGTATTTCTCCAAGTCTCCCATGCTACTGGTACTGTGCAGAGACATAACAAGGAAAGTCTCATAAAAAGTTCACAGTGTAAAGAGGTGAGAAAGAGAAGCAAAGCACAAGTGGTAAATTTATTTCCTTTAAGTCCCACAGGTGATCAGTGGCAGATGAAAGAACAAAGGCAGTCTTTTTTCTGAATTTCAATCTGGAGTCCATTAGCTATATTTCATTATATGTAGGGTATTATTGTTACTTCATTCCACTCCTCATGTTCTTAGTGGATGATGCCATATAATATGAAATGCAGTAAAAGTTCGCCCAACAATACTGAGTCATTTACTTCCTTTGAAATTTTGTTGCATGCATATCAAAAACTAATGTTTTAATAGAAGCATAGTTTAGTGTTTTGCATGTCTTTGTGGTAGGATTTTTACTAATCTATCCTGTCGCAGCTTGGATTATGCCTGTCATACTTCATGTAGATCAGCAAAGACATTCTTGTAATATTGTAGAATCCCTAAGCATTTCTTTGCACCTTTTGAACCACACTGGGCTGGTTGTTTTAGTTCTTTTGTTCATCAGATTTTCTATTGAGCCTGGAATTCCTTGAGTAAGCAAAGATTTTTGTTTAATACCCAGGGGTAGTAGGAAAATTCACATCGTTGTGGTTAACCATGAGAATTTCCATTAACGATTTGTGACTATATCTTTTAGAAAAAGTCTTTGAAAATGTTGATGTTAGTAACTTGTAAAGAGTTAGCTTCTTACGAAATTGTTCTTTACATCCCAATGCAGCAATGTTTCAGTGCAGGGGAACCTGTATAAGTGCCCAGTCCTGTCACTTGTAAGACAGAAGATGTTTACCTCCTGAAACTGCAAAGCTGTAGAAATTCAGAATATTTATGGTTAATACAAAATTATATATAACAAAAGGATTCTTAAACCAGGTATAAATAGCTAGATTGTAAGGTAACTGGCTGTTTTAGACAGTTGTAGGCTGTTTGCATTTGACAAACAAGAGAAGTGTACTGTGACCATGAAAACAATTGGCTGTTAGCTCTTTCAGAGAGTTGTTTTTAATACATAAGTGAATTGCTGAAGGTAAAACTTTACAGAGTTTTCATTGTAGAAATATGAAGGAGGACTGGAATCAGTTTTCAGTTACTGGTAAAGTTTTGGGTGTTTGTGTGACAAAATAACCTTCTTTTGCTGTTAACTTGTCATCAGTCATTTATCAGTCATACTTTTAGTTTATTCTGTGATGTCCAGAGATGTGTACTGTCATGGACCAATCTGTAGTGGCTGCAGCTACATGCATTGGTGAATTCCCTGAACTCAGATGTGGTGCTTGGTCCCACCAGTCTGGCACAGTCACACTCTGTGTTAGGGGCAAACCCTCAGCCAGAATGTGGCTATAAAGAGCATTAGCTTGGAGTCATGGGAATAAATCAGCCTGAGTCAAATTTTGAATGATTCAGACCATTAGGAACACTTTATTTTGAGGCTGTTTTACTTGACCTACTTTTCTAGAAAGAATGATGCTTTGCACTTGTGTTTCATGAAGGAATAGTGTAAGAGTATGGCTAATTTTCTCTCCAGTTGTAATAGTAATGTGAGATTCCTACTTGCGTACCTCATCTCGTTTACATTCATAATTCTGTCTTTGCTTTCGTACACCTACAGAAAATCTCTCAACACTTGTGCTATTATTCATGTGTCTGTTTTACCTGCTTTGTCTCATCCTCACACCTGTTTGAATCCTGTCTAATTGCCATCCTTAATGCATCCTCTCGGTGTCAATCCTATATTGCTGCCTCACAGCTCAATTGTACTAGTTTTATAGCTCCTTTGACAGCAGCCTCTTTGTTGGTTGGAGATGGTACTTAGCTGTTCTTTTTCTCATGTAGGACATAAAGTTGTATCTTGCCACTAAAATTACCTCATGGCTTTGAAGTAAATTTTAAACAAATCACATGAAATAAAAGATAAATTTGATATCAGAAATGATGATCCAAAAGATGACCTTAATGCTTGCACTGTAAAGGATAAAATACGGCTTTGAAGCCCTAGCAAGAGGACACAGGATACAGTGAGTCCTCACATCTCCACATGCCTTTGCAAAGGCACTGCAGCTCCAGGGCGTTACTGACTGGGGCTAATCTGTCCCAGTAGAATAGACCTAGCACAGTAATTCTCCACACCAAGAAGTATCCATGAATAATGGTATACATTTAGGTAGTTCTCACCTCTTGCAGGCTAAATTCCTAGCAAAAATAAGGTATATTAACATTCCAAAATCTCTGTAAGAATGATGCTCAACATGTTGTTTTTCATCACTTACATACTTCCCTGTACTGGTAGGTTTTTAAAAATCACTGTAATACTGTGATTTTTTTGTTAAAAGATGCTGCTCATTTATTTATAGCTTGCTTGTAGAATGAATCCATAATGGGATCAAAAAAGAAACTGCAATAACTGAAAGTTGATCAAAACTGAAGGAAACTCTGATTGAGTTTCAGTGTCACATTTCAGCCATCTTATTGTTTTTATAGTTCACAGTCTCTTCACTCAGGCTTTTTCAACCATCTATATTTGCTACTCGCAGCCACCTGACTGCAGCTATTTCTGCAAGTACCTTTCTGAGTGACCATCAAGTAGATAACGGGCAATAAAGCAATTATGGCATGTGCAATCTTTTACCCTTTAATATGTAAACAGGAGACTGTGCAAAGAAGAAACAAAGTGGTGTTTGCTTACTTACAAGTCGTTTCTTGGGGTACCTTTGAATGGACTCAGGGTCATTTATAATTCAGGGAAAAGATAAGGATAGCAAAACATGAGACCAGATTAGTGGCACCTGGAGCAGTTAAGAGTCAATACAATTTTTACAAGAATATCAAAGGAAAGTGGAGGACTAGAGAGAAAGTAAGCTTATTAATAAATAAGGTAGATTAAATTAATGATTAATGACTCTTAAGTAGCCAAGTGCCTAAGCGATTGAAAAAAAATCAATCTTGGGGGGAAAAAAAAGAAAAAGGAAGGTCATGAGCAAACAGAAGCAGGTTGGCACATCAGGATCTATTCCAAGTTTCAGGAGAGACACAGTTGTGCAATCTGGGTGAAAAACAGGTATTGAATCAGGAGGCTGAGATCCACATCTGACTGTGGCTTGCTTTTTCTTCTCTGATCATGCTCATGCTCATGTTTAACTGCCAGTGCACACTGTCTCAGCTGTGCAGCAAGGAATGGCAGCTGATGAGGCACTGCTGCCTCTGCAGGGCCAGCTGGTCGATGCCTGGCTTTGGTTGACCAGGCAAACTCCTCACACTGCTTTTCTCTGTTACAGCCTGCATTATGGCCTGGCCCTTAGCAAATAGCAGGGGTAAATGGCAGCTGGACTTAAACCAAGTCAGACAGAAACTTTCAAACTGTAAAAACATGAATAGACCCTGTGAATTTAAACACGGTTTATTACAACTGTAATTTATTCTAAAAAAATGAAAATTAAGAAAAAATCCATAGGCACTGGAGAATTAAGAGAGAAAGTTGAGGCAGAACTGATCTTCAAAAACTGAAGGGGATAGGAGGGAAACGATCATTATGAATTCTGTCAGTCTAAATTAAATCTTTAATGGAGAGAAGAATACCCTTAGAAACAAATCAAAAGTGTAGTAGCAGGTAGTTTAGCCAAAAACCCCTGTGCACTAAGTAAAATTATATTTTAATTATTGAATCAGATTACCAGGGGAATGGATCTGGTGTATGTAGATGTCCTTATCCCTCTTGGAAGCAATTTGGGCTATTGGTAATTGTCTGCTGAGCCCTAACAATCTATAACAAAGCAACCAGAAGGCATCTCTCACCCTGTATCCACTCAAAGCAGTTCTTTCTTGATACAAGCTAGGTTTGCATCCATTTATGTATATATACTTATAATATATCTGCATATAGATTAGCACTGTGTATTTGCAGTATTTGTCTTCTTATGCATGTGTAAATACATGTATTTATGGGGTTTTTTTCCCTCTTCAGATATTTCTCAGGCTGCGCAGTTGGAATGGGACAGTCAGAATAATAATAATAAGTAAGAAATAACCTATTAATCTATTAAGGAAGAGCACAGGATAAGACAAATGGATTTATTTTAAATCAACATACATTTTATATATTTAATAATATTTAAATTTAGAGTGTGCTAGGTTATAAACAATTCAGTGAGTCTGAGGGAGGTTAATTTGGAAAGAAAAGGAGAAAGAAAACCATAGAACAACTTCATAATAAAATCTCAAACACAGCCAAGAGTGAGAACAGTTTTATTGGAATTGTGCCTCTTCTTCAGCATTAACATCTGTACAGTTATGTCAGATGGTTTGGTGCTTTTAAAACCTTGAATCTACATTTATTTCTATAATATTTTCATTAATACTGAAAAATATTTATTGAAATGGACACCACTTTTCTGGCAAATAATGCTGAAGGACATCTCTTGCAGATTTCACCAATACTGAGGAGAATTTCTAGGAAGGATAAATATCTAGGAAATTCAAGTATATGTATGAATTTACCAGAAATGCTTACAGTGCCAAGTTTTACAAGAATACACTGCTAGTTTTCTCATTAAGGCTGCCAAGTATATGACACAGCGGTGAAATCACTAGATACAGTCACTAGCCAGTCACTTATGGGTCAGTCCTACAGCATGACTGATAGGGTTTTTCTTTCTGTTTATCTTTGAATTGCAAAGGCAAAAGTAGAAATCATACCTATTGCCAAGTCTGTAGTTGTTTCATCTTTAACAGATTCCAGGTACTCTCTTCTTTCCATTTTGGGGGAAGTGCTTTTGAAAACCAACAGCAGTGCACTTGTTGATAAAGCCATCAGTATTACCAGCTTAACCTCACTTCAAAGTACAACATGATATATTTGCTAGGTACACTGTTATACATATGTATCAAATGACTTAAAACCCTTCAGGCACTTGGGTCTTGTTACCTTTCTTGATTACTATCAGTTTGCTGCATGTATAGTTCCTTCTGAATTTTATTCATGGGCTTAGGGTCATTACCTTAAGATAATGTACATTCATGGTAATTTAAAAATCAAAATAGACAGAAAGCATCAGAAATTGAAATAAATGGCAATTGAGTTTAATGTATTTAAAATACTTTTATTTCTCTGAACTGCTGCAATTTGATAATTAGCTATTAAAAATGCACAGAGAAGTAACTTGAGAAGGGATATATCAACTGATGTCCATACTGAAAATAGCTTATAAAAATGGCTGCTCTTGGCTTGGATGGGTGCACTTTCACTGAATAAAATCTGTCTGGATAGCTGGGTCTAGAGAGTGGAGTTACAGCTAGTGGACAGTCATCAGTGGGATTCTCCAAGGGCTTAATATTGGGGCCAACCCTGTTTAATATCTTTATCAGTGATGTGGATGAAGGGATCAAGTGCATCCTCAGTCAGTTTGTAGATGACACCAGGTTTGACAGGAGTGTTGATCTGCTGGGGGTGGAAACGCTCTGCAAAGGGATGTGAATTGCATGGTGTAGTGGTTTTTTTCGCATTTCTTACCTTCTGTGAGATAAGAATTAGGAGGAATGCAAAGCAAGCTCTAAACTTAAAAGAATATAAAGAAGTTTATTACTAACAGAATTAAAAGTAAAAAGAAATAATAAGAAAGCAAAACCTCCTTTTCCTCCAGCACCTCCCCCTTTTTTACCCAACCCACACAAAGGATAACAAACTACGATTTTGGTCAATATTGTAGTTTTTTAAAGTCTCTCCCCTATTTAAGGAAAAAAAGGTTTTCTTTTGCTTCACGTGGTTTCCAAA
>VZRQ01018917.1:1977654-2005551 GCA_013397975.1 Machaerirhynchus nigripectus | reverse complement strand
AGCTACGTTGGTTGCAGGAAGCTCTATCGGCTCCCGCTGGGTCTGCACGGGGCCACATGAGGGGGAGGGAGGTTCTCCAGTCCTTAGAAGTCGCTCTGGGTGGTATCAGCTACGCAGGAGCTTAATGGTTGTTCCTTAGCTGCCTGCAGCTCTGAGGGGTTCTCCCACAGCTAACCGTAGCCCATGCCCCAGCAGCAGGGAAGGGGAGGCCTGGGGCCTCTCCAAGAGACGGGGCCTGGGGCCCATTCCCCCCCATCCCTGCTGGAGGCTCAAACCCCAACAGGAAGTTCCTGCATCTCCACGCAGTTTAAATATGTAAATTTCGAGAAGTGTTATTGTTCTGAACGACTGTCCATCAACTCAGGTTCAAACCACCACAGATGGTTAAATGGGCTGAGGCCAATGGCTTGAGGTTCCACAGTGTGAAATGCCGGGTCGTGCACATTGGTCACAGCCTCATGTAGCGCTACATGCTGGGGGCAGAGTGGCTGGAAAGCTGCCCGTCAAAAAAGGACCTGGGGGTGCTGTTTGACAGTGCCTGGACGTGAGCCAGTGTGTGTTCCCAGCTGGCCAAGAAGGCCAATGGCATTCTGGCCTGTATCAGCAATAGTGTGGCCAGCAGGACCAGGGCAGGGATTGTCCCCCTGTATTCAGCACTGGTGAGGCCAGACCTCGAGTACTGTGTCCAGTTCTGGGCTCCTCACTACAGGAAAGACATTGAGGGACTGGAGTGTGTCCAGAGAAGGGCAATGGAAGTGGTGAAGGGTCTGGAGCACAAGTCCTGTGAGGAACAGCTGAAGGAGGTTGGATTGTTCAGCCTGAAGAAAAGGAGACAGCTGGAAGACCTTGTCACTCTCTACAACTATCTGAAATGAGGCTGTAGCCAGGTGGGGGTTGGCCTCTTCTTCAAGTAACAAATGATAGAAGGAGAGAAAAGAGCCTCAATTTGCATGAGGGGAGGTTGAAATTGGGTATCAGGAAAAATTTCTGCATGGAAAGGATTGTTAAACAGTGGAACAGATTGCCCAGGGAAGAGGTGGAATCACCATTCCTGTAGGTGTATAGAAGACATGTAGATGTGGCACTCAGAGACATGGCAGTGCTAGGTGAATGGTTGGACTCAAAGATCCTGAGGCCCCTTTCCAACTGAAATTGTGAATCTATGATTTTTTTTTCCTCTAAATAAAAAATACATAAACCCCGGTGGTCCCTGAAAACAAGCATTTTTTTAATAAACTTAATCATATTCCAGTTAACAAATTAAAAAATTCCATTTATGCTAAATAGGTCCCCATTTTTTATGCTATAAGAAAGGTGGTTGTTTCAGAGCTACATAAAAGTGGTGGTTTTTTTCTAAAATAACCCAGAAAAACTAGTAAAAGTTGCAGATTAATGTCTTTCTTCAATTTTTGTGTGAAACCAAAAATCTCATTTATAATAATGTTATTTAACATAAAACTGTTAAACTGCATTATTAGTTTACTTACTACGTATTACTCAGAGCTACTGTGTACAACAAACATCATTAAGTCAGGAGATTTGTTTTATTTGTTGCTTGTTACTGTAATTTAAAATGAAAAATTGACAAAT
The DNA here is from genome assembly GCA_013397975.1 of Machaerirhynchus nigripectus. Lineage (NCBI taxonomy): Eukaryota > Metazoa > Chordata > Aves > Passeriformes > Dicruridae > Machaerirhynchus > Machaerirhynchus nigripectus. Next base: position 2,003,961 of record VZRQ01018917.1, on the reverse strand, counting down.
CTATTCTGTATCACTTAGATTCTTGCTCATATGCAATTTTCTAAAATCTGTTCTCTACCAGATTTTTTTGTGATTTAGATGTGGGTGGAGAGGCCACTATAATTTTGCTATAATGTTGCAATCAACATCAGAAGGCAAATCTTTAGAAATTAAGTTGTTAAAATTGACGTGACGAGTTACTCACTGAAAGGTAATGTATTTTCAATATATAATTTTATAACTGAACTTTACTTGTAGAGATTGCTCTGCAGGGAAAAAAAACCCTTTTATTTGCCTTGCTAATGCAAGAAATGAACAGTTCTGAGTTTATGCATGATACATGTGCTGTATAAGTTTCCTGTGATCCCAGTTTCTGATAGACACTTCATAAAACATACAGAAATTCAAGGGACTCATTTGTGCACTGAAAGATAAACTAGGCTTCCTTTTACTTGCTTAAACTTCTGAGTCTTTCTAGATCTAACACTGATACAATTTTTTTGTGAGAAAATCTGTGTTGGCCGAGGTAGCCAGAAGATGTAAAAACCCCTGCAAGCTAAAGCCGAATTTAAACAGTTTCATTTTCTTAAGCAAAATCCCTTATTTTAGATTTCAACTTTCCAGTATATCATTTAGGTTCCATTTTTGGTAGCAGCTTGAAAGACTGAGATACAGGTGAAAAAAAGAGAGCACTTGTATATGTGTATTTGAACTTTGTCAATACCAGAATTCAGATTCTGGTAGATCTGAAGCAGTACCTGAGTAATACGTAGCTGACATAAGAGACCAATACATATTGAATACATGTTGAAGAAAAAGGGCTGAAACAATAGTATAGGCTGGAAAGACAAACAGCTAATGATGACACAACCTAAACAATAGAGGTACTTAAACTTTTTCTTTGAAAGATAGCTACCCAGTGGACTTGAGAAGTACATTCACATGCAGAAGCAAAGAAGCTGATCCTATACTTGGAATTTTTTCCAAAGTTTTTAGTAATTTTGCATCTTTAAAACTCCTAATCATGCAATCAGTTCATGCAGAGAACTCCACTAAGTTAATGGTATTAATCAAGAGTTTTCAGGATTGGGACTCTAATCAGCATGTTCTTGCTTTCTCACTCTTGCAGCATGTGTGCGGGTAATTGGTGTTTTGACTGAGTCAACATATGAATGGTAACACCAATGAATCAAGGGAAATTGTTCTCATTAGAATGTGGAGCTAGAGAAGTACTGCTTTCCAGAATAAATATTATCCTCAAAAAATATTCTCATTAAAACAAATTGCCCTTTGCGGCATAATAAAGTTTGTGTAAAGAGAAACATCTGGCAGAAACATATAACCTACTGTAGTGTAACATTTGGAATGAATTAATTTATTTTACTGTCATAAACTCCTTTTTGAGCTTCTACATATTTTATCCAGATTTAAATGTATCAGTGTGTTGGTTTATATTATTTTATTATATTCAACTTGTAATTCCTCTAAAATAATTTTATTTTGCACATAACAACCCCTGGAAAATGGGATATGTTGGAGTTAAAGAAACTTCAGACAAGGTTTTAGACTTTGTCTACAGTAGCACATTTCATCACTAAGTATTTTACAAGGCTTCCAACATCTGGAGGCACTAAAGTGCAGGTGTCCCAGTGTTGACAAGAAAATTTGCCTTACAGTAAGCAACAGAAAAAATCATGCTCAGGAACTTAATCTAGAGTTTCTTCATTGTATCCTTTGTGTTTATAATATAAGTAGTTCCCACTCCTTTTATAGTCAATGGAAAAAATGAGGCATAGTCCAGATTTACTCCAGTGGAACTGTATTGGATGCCACTGCAAAACAAAATCTAGAATTTGTATCTGAAATACACACCTGCATTGAAGATGTCTGTCTTGCTTTAGATTAATTGCAGTATGAGTGGTAAACTTTGATGAAAAGATGAGATAAAAAAGTGACTCTGAATTTTTAGTTTGTTGTGAAATGTGCTCAGAATGGTTACACACTTTTTTGTCATGTGCCTGTAGTTGCTGGACTCTTAAAATATTTACTTCATACAGATCATAAAGATACCAGAACATATGCTGAGTTTATACACAGTAACAATATGGAATGCAAATGATGTAGAATAAGAGAGATGCCAAGGAGATGCCAAATTAACCAACTGAATTTTATACCTGATCTCGTCAGCGTTTCTAACCTGAGCCTGCCATCATCAGGCTGCCCACTTCAGAAGCAGAGCAGTAGGACACATTGCTTATCCTTCTCTGTTGTATGGAGCAATGTTTTTGTGAACTAAGCACTGGTTCATAATTCTAAGTACCAAGAGAAAAACAAAAGACCACATTATTTAAAAGAAAGAATGATGGGTTGAGACAGAGGAGAAAAATACAGAGAGATTTTAATCCAAAATAATCTAAAAGGCCAAACAGAGCAACACTTTCTAGACCCACTTGCCCTCTCAATGCCCAAGGAATTTTAGATCCATCTGTTAACTGGAGATAAAGGGAAGTTATTTTGAGGAAAAGCACTGTGAGCTTTTATGTTGTCTCATTAAGAAAATGATATTACAAATTTCACACAAGGACAGTATTTATAGCATGTAAATACAAGATTTGATATAACCTGCATAAACACAAAGACATTATAAAACTTCATATGCCCATCAGAGTGGTGGTATGTTAGTTCTGTGTGAAAGTGTTACAAGCTATGCAGCAGTATGTTCAGATGTTGTAGAAGTTATACTTAAAATCTTATTTGAGAGGAATGAGAGGGAGTAAAATAACAATATTGCATTAAATGAAACAGAAATTTTCATTTATATTTTCCTTTTCTATTAAATTAGTAATCTATTTTCTTTCCAAGTATGTCAAAAAAATTCCCACTTGCTAACAAATCTCAAGAACCATAGAAGTTTCTCTTCATTCAAAAGTTTCATATAGTAAAATATTTCTTCAAAATAATAATATATGCCCATATTCTAAATTACTTTTCATCTGGTAAGTTCCTTTAATTTTCTCTGGGCAGCAAAGAAGGAAGTGAATGTATATTTTCTCAAAGTTGTTCTCTGAGCTCTGCAGACAGCCATGCAAGAAAATGAATAAGCATGACATTGATAAAGCAGCTGTGATACAAGAATTTAAAGGTAAAAGAACCTCCAGTAAACAGCTCATATAGTGAGGACGTACATCCAGTTGTAAAGTAATAATGTTGCTCAAGGACATGCCAGTGGATTAAATCCTATTGTACATGTACATACATACATATGTATAATGGTTTATTTGTTTTGGTGACCATAAAAACTAGTCTAATGCATACAATTTTGTTCTCTTTGCACTTTAAAAATTGTTTTGAAATACATTCCTGGAAACAAATTTGGTCTTCTGACAGTATTCCTCTATGTGATATGTATATGTTGCATATTCACTGTATGTGTGTAGATACAGAACATAAAAGCAGTTTTATTGTCTACTCCAAAGTCTATTTAAGTCAGCAGAATTCCAGCAATTTGTATGGGCTCTGGAGACAGAGACCTCTTCACTTGTATTTTTGATCTGAGTAGCTAGCATATGCACCCCTTACTCAAATGATTCTTCCTAGGAACATGAGTAATTTCTTTAGGAATTGTGCAGGTTTGGGTTGGTTTTTCCACTTCATGATAATTTGACCTTGATCATAGAATCTTAGAATTGTTAGGGCTGGAGGAGACCTCCGAAGATCATCTAGTCCAGCCATTAATCTAACATTGCCAGCTCTATCACTAAACCATGTCCCTAAGGAATCATCCCAGTAATCTTCCCACTCCCCATCTTAGAAGACCTAAGGAAGTCACTGAAGTAGTGTGAATATTTTGTTATGGGCATCCTCCGTAACAGTAAATGCTTGTAGCAGTATGTGGCTTTATGTTCAAGCATATTTTGTCTGCTAAGCAAATTACACGAGTATGAAAAAGTTTGAGGTGAATACAGATACTGTTTTTTCAGTAATTGTGTTATTTTAGAGCTAATTTTGTCACACTTTGAATATTACTTCTGAAGCAAATTGAGGTATTTGAGGCATTTAAAAAGTAAGGTAGTAATGTTCTTAATAATTTATTGCACTATATTTATTGTTACTATACTTTTTGTGTCTTGGCATCACGAACATGACTGCATGACACAGAGAAATGAGGAAAGGAGAATACATATTTAAAGGATCATTCAATATAAAACACTCCGCCAAATATGATATTGAAAATTCTGTTTGAAAATGTCACCTATACTTAATGACTTGCCTGTTATAGAGAAGTTCTAGAAATGCAATTTTGTGAATATATTTCTTTTAAAATGGCTGATGTAGAACAATAATTTCAGATGAGAGACTATATAATCTTGGCTTTTTGGTTTTTTTTTTTTTAATACACTGTAAGTAATAAATAACATATATCTGGTAAAGTGATTTAACTAAATATTGCAGCGGGCTTTCATGAACAATTCTGATAATTGCTTTGGTGTTTTCTGACAAGCAAGGGACAGGTGTAGAACTCTTAACTTCACAAAGGGGTTGCCACCCTTCGATGAGCTGTTTGCATACCCAACTGATTCCACAAAGCATAGCAGAGCAGTAGTTCCAAATGACAGTGATACAACATTAGTTAATGAGGGAAATTCCAGTCCAATATTTAGTAACAAAGGCATGATGGAGCACTGGCTGCTGCTGTTGGAATGCAAAAAAGAACAGCTTCTGATGCACAATGTGTTCACCATCATTGGCTTTTCTGGATGATAGGCAGAAGTTGTGCTGTACTCCTAAGGTGTCACAGGGATTCATTCATTGTCTGTGTGAGTGAAAATAAGTTGTATCAATGTGACAGAGAGTAAAGGGAAAGTTTTACAAATCAGCCTCTGTAATCAGAATTGTAGGCATCCAGGTCTGAAGGTGGTGACTTGTTTGTGCAAGACTGCCTTCCATATTTAATCAAGACCTAGGAGACACTCCTGGGCATGCAATTATAGATAATAACTGGTTCTATGTTCACATCAAAATAGGAAGATAATAATATGTTTGGCTTAAGAAAAAAAATGTGATACTTGACCATGTACTCAGACTACAAGAATCTTGGTGATATTCAATTTTTATGATAACCACAAAAATCGACCTGTTTAATTCTGCCATGAAGTCAACCACTTTTTAGGTACATAGCTTGACTACCAATGTGCATGAATGGTTCTGAATAAAATTTTTAAAAAGAGGATTTATAGTGCAAAGGGCTGTGATTCAGCTCATCTAACTACAGATGTTTTCAGCATAGTTTTCTACAGCTCGGGTAATAATTTTTACCTCTGGGGAGAGAAATGGACATTGCAGGTCATGACTGATCTATTCCATATTAGTTGTATATTTTGGTGGGTGGATTCATACAGGAGTATGTTTCACTATATTTATCTCCATAAAGAGAGGCTGTACAGCTAACTCATATTTTGATGTTTACACTGACAATGTAAAGGGAGAGAAATATTCCTCACAAGTTAAAAGTTCAGGATAGAAGCTTTTGAAATTGAGGCATTATTCTGAGAGTGACATTACGAATTCTGTGTGAGGTAAAGCTATCATATTACCTATTAAAAAACATAAAAAGATTTTAAAAAAAGAAGAATGTGGAAAGGAGGTAAAAGCATGCATAGCAGTTTTATCCCACATGGAGGACATGGTGTGTGTATGATCACTTTTCATATCAAGATCAGGTTATAGATGTTTAGAGGGAGGAAGAAGTTTTTAAAACTCAGTGTTGTTCTGACTCAAAGCCTTTCATGTGCCAAATCATAATTCTTCTGCCCAGAATTGAGTTACTGTCACAGCTGTGCTAGAACCTTGAAGACTTCTCAGTGCAGAGGTTCATTAAGTCTCATGTAAGTCTCCTTTTCCTGCTAGCTCTAAAGCCTAGGGGTCTGTAAGTCAAAGACCCACAGCTCTGTATAATTCCCTCTCTTAGACCACTCCAAATTCCATCTTGTCTGAGACTCCAGCTCTACCTTGAGTCTCTCAAATGATATCCACACTGAGTCCTGCAGTATATTCTATCCTGAGACCTTATCCCACTTTGTTGTGAACCCACTTAACACATCACTGGGCTTCCCTGTTCCTCCAAATACATGCCCTGCCTGTGCTGATTGCTCACCCTAGGACCATCAGCAGGGCTGCTCAGCTCCTCCTGACCCTTCTGCTGCCAGCATCCATGTCTGTGCCCCACTGCGTTGCTGACAGCTGCTGTACTCCCCCACTGGTGCAACCATTGACAAAAATAATCTCCGGATTTGGTTTTTCCACCTGAAATTCTGGGGCAGGTCAGAAATACAGAACCACTAAGGAGAGAGAGCAAAACATCTGGGTGAGCCATGGCCCAATTATCCCCGTAATTATATTTACATGAAAAATGACATGAGTAAGAAAGAGGATCAAACATTAACAGTCAAAAGATCTTTCTCATTTCTTTACTCAAATGTTACTCACAGTCACTTAACTGATACTCCTGTACTTAAAAATATTAACCACTTCACTGTCACCTGAACAAGTATTTAATCCTTTTTTTCTTTAAAATTTTAACACAGTCCCTTGTGACTTGGTGAGGTCTAATTCCATTACAGAAAACTGCTTTTCAGTATTTTGGTAGGTGGAGCAGTTTCACTGGAAAATTCTGATCCAGTGGCAGTTTCCTACATTCCACTAGCATACACTGATTGAAGAAAACCTTTCATCATAAAAATCAGTAACTGTCCTTCTTGAGTTAACCTGTTTCTGCTCTCATTTTCTACAGGCCTACCACATTCTCGTGTGTCTTTGACCTTTGGATCTTGCGACTAATTTTTTCCCTCTTTAGTACTGATCTGTCTTCCAAGCTCCTCCCTGTCCTATGATTATCCATGCTGAACTTTTCGTTTGTCAGGCATCCTTGCTATCAGACGGCTGAGCTGAACTAGACCCTTGATTCTGTATTTGCTGGGCTATTGCTGGGTTGCGTGTCAACCTCCACTTATCTCTATTGCCTTTGTGACTAACAATCAGCATTGCTTCATAGCATCTCCTTTCCCATCTTAACATGATCTTGTGAAACACCAGACTTCTCTCCTAATTTGTCACGATGGTACCAAGTATCATAACCAGCTCAAGAATTCAGCGAACTACAAAGTCTGGGAAATGAAGCATTGTGTTGTCAAGACACAATCTCTCAAAATGTTTTAGGTTACAAACAACAAAGGACAAAACTAAGCAGCTTTTGTCTAGCTTGTTTTTTAAAATCTCTCTGATGTTTACTCTGCAGTCTCGTAAGGCAGTCTGTTCCAGACCATAGCTATTACTTCGAGTAAGCTTTTCTTTGTGCCTAAATTAATCTCCCTTTCCACAGTTAAAGCTTATTACTACTTGCGCTACCCACAATGGACATTAGGAATATTTTTTCTGTTCCTCTCTGCAGTTACCTTCTGTCATGCCTTTCCTGTTTTAGGCTGGGTTTAACTTATATTACTTATGTATTTCATTACAAGTCATATTTAAATCACCATCTCTGTTGATTTTTTTGTTATTTTGCTCTCTATTACTTCTAGACAATCCAGATGCTTTAGGGATTCTGGTACCAAAATCAAACTTATTGTTGCAGGGAAAGGTGTCTTAAAGCCAGATACAGCAGAAAGATTATTTACATATTTTACAGGCTATGTTCTCTTTTTTTTAAATGCACTAATTGTATAGTCTTTTTCTTTGCAACATGGCATAGAAGACTCATGTTCAACTTCATATGCACGAAAGCCCCCAGATGTTTTATTTCTTGCAGGCAGTTATTCTAGAGTCTGGATTTGTGCCACTGACTACTTCTGCCTGAGTGAAATATTTTTCACTTCTCTTTGGGGAAATTAATTCTGTTTTTGCAGAACATGTATCCAATATGTTCTGGTCATTTGGAATTTTAGTTCTGTCAGCAAAAAATGCACTTACTGTTAGCTCCAGCTTGGCAATACCTTTGTATTTTATAAATTCACATTTATTAAAACTATGTCAATATTGCTTATAAAGGTTACTGATTAGTAATATACTGGCTAGTAAAATACTGGTTAGGCCAACAGTGGATTCCCAGGAATCAGAAAGCTGTATGTTCTTGTTTATCAGGGAACCATTTTCATCTCTCTCAGTATACTGGTTAACAGGGGACCATTTTCATCTCTCTGAATATAGCTTTCCAACTGGTTTTGCATATAAGAGTAAATTAATTTAGACCATTTAAAGTCAGCTTTTGAGCACATTGTTAGTATCAGAAGCTTCACTAAAGCTTGCTTTTTCCTGTTAAAGTAATATCTTGTTTTAGTCCCCCCTCAGCCTTAGAAATTGGCTCTAAAAATTGTTTCACTCTTACTCATCATCCCTTCTGCTGAGGCTTGCAGTTTTTTGTTTGCTCATATATTCCAGCTTTTTTTCTAGAAATAAGGAGTAGTCTGACTGATATATATAGTTTTCCAGCTTTTTCTACTTTCCCTTTTTCAAGGATAGATAAGTAACTTGTTTGATTTTCTCCCAGTCTTCCAGAATCTCATTCATCATCTGTGAGTTTTTGAAGTGCCTCTGAAACTGCTTCGGCAAATTCTCTATGCTCCCTGAATTTCATAATTTCTGAATTATTTAAAGCCAACTAATGGATGTATTCTCTGTTTCCTTTTTTCTGTCTTAAATGCATTGTTATTTGCCTTATTTACATTATCTGCCTGATTACATCTAACTCTATTAGTGAAGACTGAAGCAGTAAATGCACTAAACAGTATGCTTCTCTTAGAGCTATGACTTGATAGCTTTTTCCCCTGTTGAATAGTAGACCAGATTTCCTTTGTCTTCCTCTTGCAGCTAATGTTCGTATTGATCTTTTTCTTTGTTTACCTTGCATGTTTCTTACTTGTTGTTTCACATTTTGTGCCTTCACTCTTCTCAGTGTGCGCTTCGGTCTTCCTTCGTAAGGTCTGTTGTCTTCTTGCTTTCTGTTTTGTGTAACAAATTATTATCAGTCCATCCAGAGAGATTGATAAATAGTCTGCATTTCACTATATTACTTTCCTGAAAGATGTTTGGTTAGTTAGAGATCAGAATTGTCTCTGGTTTTATTTTTCAGGCTGTCTTTCTGAGATGTATGTAAGAATTATCTGTTCAGTCTTTCTGGTTTGACAGTAGTGCAATAGCCCCCACCTTTCTTTCCTCATTGTTATGGAAGATAATAGAACGAGAAGTCAGTAATAGAAAACATGATAGTCACATATGACAAGTCATATACTTTTATATATTTTTGGAATATGTAAACAAAGATGCAATATTAATGATATTTCAGACAAATTTCCTGTCTTCATTTAGTCATGAGTGTAGATAGAATATTTATGTCTCTTGATGTATAAAACATGAGGATCAAATAATAAACAATCCTCATAGCCTCCTTCTTATACAAGTAAGTATATTATCCTGACATTGCAAAAGAATAGAATGGGATGAGAGGAAATGGCTTCAGGTTGGTATACCTCCTTCAGAGGAGGTATAGATTGGATATTATGAAAAATTTATTGACTGAAAAGGTTGTCCAGCACTGGAACAGGCTGCCCAGGGAAGTGGTATGTTACCATCCCTAGAGGTTTTTAAAAAACATGCAGATGTGGCATGTAGGGACATGGTTAAGTGGTGGACACTGGAGTTCTAGATTAATGATTGTACTTGCTGGTCTAAGAGGTGTCTTCCAAACTAAATGATTCTATGACTCTATGAAATAGAGGGAATTACAGGACTTCCGCAAATCTTCACAGATAGTCAACGTCTCATAATTTCACAGATACATGAACTTGAGTCTTCACAATTCTCAGTACTATTCAGTGATCCAAACTACCCTGCATTATTCTGGGAAATGCTATTTTAGTTCTATTTCCATATCTTCAGTTCTCAGTCCTAAATAACATAACATACGTTTCAATCTATCATCTCAGAAGACAGCTTCCCAGTACAGCATAACTATTGCAGTACTATGAAACAGATTCTCTACAATACTCTATCATACGAGCATGTATGATGAGAGTACCCATTAGTTTTGTGTGGAGTCTGCCAGTATTTCTGTTACTGAGATATATACGGCTCAGTAGTAGACCTTTACTTGAAAATAGAGCCATTTTTGCATGATCTAGACGCTGTTGAAGTTTTTTTTGCAAAATACTAAGCTGTTAACACCTGTAAGAATTTAGTAGATCTGATCTTACATTAGATAGCTTTTAATAGCATAAGCAGTCTAACCTGTTCACTCAATTAAATATGCTGTTTTAAAGTGCTATTTAATTGCTCACTGTTGCTGTAACTATGACTGACAAGTGATTTGTACACTCTGTTATTTATTATCGCACATTAAGAAAACTAGGATTTTTGTTCAGATTTTAGCACTTGACATTCAGTGAAAGCAAAGCTTCTAAGTCTGCAAATCATCTTTAAAACATTAGATCAAGAAACTAAGTCGAAAGAAGCAATTAAACACCAAACATGGTAGTTAAGCACCAGCTTCAATGGGCTCCCACATTAAGATCTGACACAGAAATTGCAGTGGTGATGCGTGACAGACTGATGAAGCACAATATTCTATATCAACCTGTAAACTGGCAGACATTCTTGATACAAGTGAGTGAATAGGCTTAGTGTGTCCAGCAGGTAACTGTCTTTCATGTGGTGCCAGGAAGAAGTCAAATTCTATTGAACAGTAATGGTCTTGATGACTCATTCACAAACCTATCTTTGATAGCAAAAAGCAGAAGCTGGAGAAAACTGCCTTCAGAGCTGTAATCTGAAAATATGCCATTTAACTCTACAGGTGCTGCAGTTTCTAAATTCCCAGAGGTGCTCAAAAAGTGTACTTCCATAAATATGTAGAAACACAGCAATTTCTAATGTTGCAGCTTTTAACTAAACTGTGGTGGTGGCATAGAAAAATTAGAGCCCCATGCCAGAATCTCTTGGGTCCTGTTTCTCACAGAGTTTGCTAGGTTGATCTCAGTACAAAATACTGTAACAGCCCTGGCTTTTCTTGGAGACTTCTAAGAAACGGATAGTCTTATTTTGTATACTAATGTATAACATTGAACAGAGTATAAAAAACCCAGATGCACTTGCTTTCTACTTGAAGGAATTAGATAAGCTTCTTTCCTAATTTTTAATGCATTCAGCATGAAAATGTTAAGCTGAAACTCAAGCAGCTTTGAAAACTTTTCACACTTTCGTCTCCAAAGTAGACTTATTTCCTGTTTTCTAAATAATAGAACAAAACTGTTCTCACTCTTAAGCCAAATAATTGATTTCCTTCAGATAAGCATACGTAACACATTATTTGAAAATGCTGTATGGTTTTTTGTCAGCATTTGATCCAGGATATCTCTGACTAGCTCAGGTTTTTCCTTCCTGGGAAGAAGTAATCACTGAGTTCCATAAATGCACAACATGAATGAATTTCCTGTGTGTTTCACAGTCAAGGATCAGACGTAGTACAGCACAAAAAAAAAAAGATCAAGGGCCAGTAACATCAATAAACAGTGACTTCTTATCACTATGACCAGTATGAGATTCTAAGCTCAGTCTCCCTTCTGGCCTTTGAGATCAAACATCAGCAAATGATTATGTGATAAAACAGAAATAGGTGATCCCACACAGCATTGTTTTTCTCAGTGGAACTTAGAAACTGTTACTGAGTAATTTCTCTTGTGGTCTGAAAACTATTACCTGTGGAGCATTAGTGGAACTAGGCTATTTATTCTGTCCCATGCTGTACTGGAAGCCACTTTGGGATACAGATGGATGCCACAACCCTGGCTACACTTACACATTAACAATATATTATGTTGTGTGTTATTTTCAACTGATGCTCAAAAGTAACTCTCAGAATATTTTTAGAACTTTAGTTTTTAAATAATAAATAATCTTCCTAAAGTGAGATAGAAGTGATTATCAGAAAACAATATGCTCTGAAGAGTTGGGTGAGCTGTTTTCTCCATCTTCCACTGAAGGGAGAAGTCTCTGCTGGCCCAAGTGTTGGTAAATCTCATAGTTCTCTTCAGATTCTGGCTAAGTTAGAAAGACCAGAGAACTTCAGTGTACAAAACGATTTTCATTCACCTCCAGCATGCTTGGATGCTGTTTTGAAATCTTCCTGTACAGCTGGCTAAACTTCATATACAAGCATTCTTAAAAAATTGAAGTACTATTATGTAATAAGCAGTGGATTCCTACTTTCACATCTTGCTCTCCTGGATGTTTTGATCATACACTTTCTTAAGGAAGTGAAGTTTATTTTCTGGAACAGGGAATTGCTGCGTACCTGGATTTTATCCTAAATTCAGAAAATTAGCTGGTCTTGCAGCCAGACCCAGAGAAAAAATTCTGGAATCCTAATCTGTATGGAGAGCCAGGTATTTAGAATACTTTTTTTAGGTGGATTTTTGGAAATAAAGATTTAGTTCAGAAAGTTGTTTCAAGTGGTACTGCAGTGGAAATAATAGTTTTCTAGTAGAAGTATCTTAAAGTCAGCACAGTACTAACTTTTCAGTGGTTTTTTTCTATGGGAAGTATTTTAGGGGAGTATATCTATTTCTATGGGATGAATAAAAAATCATGTCAGTATGGCAAAATATTCTTTAGGAAAAAATATATTGAAATAACAGTGTGCTGCATCCTTACTGTAGGAATGGAAAATAGGTATTATTAAGTTCTTAAATGGATGATAACTGAACTGCATATCAAGAAACACACATTTATTGAAGTTAAAAACAAATTTATTACTGGTAGATATAAAGATATTTTAACACCTAAAGGTTCCCAGACAGTAGAGAATCTTACAGTAAAATATTGTTCCTTTTTTTATTTTCTCTCCCGCCACCCGTGTATTAATTAAATTATCTTTGTGGCAATTAAAGACTCATGAGCTAGGTAAACTCAGCACTAAATTCACCTAGAACTAAACCTGACTGAATTTGCAGACTCTAAGAGTGGGATTAATTTTTTTCTAATTTTAGTCACCTGTAAAGTGGCTAAAAGAGTGTCTATTCAGTTGCCTCATTTAGGCTCAGCATCGTTCATGAAGAAGAGGAATTCCAGAGTTCAACTCATCCCATCCTAAGGTGGATGGTTGCCATAATCAGGATGAATTGCCCTTCAAAGTTGTCTGTTTGAGTGGGAGCTATGGCTTGCACAGTTAAAACATCTCTTTAATTAATCAGTAACCTTAGATTTGCCTCAGGGATAAAATATGAGGAGGTGCCTATCTGATTATTCACTGATTATTCACTGATTATCCAAATAGCTGAGGCAGGTGAAGTGTTTGACTTCTGTGTGGCTGAAGTAAGGTGAAATGAATCCTGCTTTAAACTTTGAAAAAACGACATTTAGGCAATAATTGTCTCATTATTTTGATACTACAAATTACAATATTTAAACATACAGAAAGGAGAAAATATCATCCACTTTATTTTTCCCCCATCCCAGAACACAGTTAGGAAGAGTACAATTGCATTGTTGTCTTACCTGCCTATTTAAACTAAGCTATACAGTAATTCTTATTTATTTACTTATTTATTATTGAAAACTATTGATTTGGTGAGATTGTAGCAGCAAGTTATAAATGATGCATAAACTGCATCAACAGATAAAAGACAGAATAAAGCCAGAACTTTGCAATTTTAGAGCTGTGGTATTATTTATTGTGGGTTTAGAAAAGCTAAAACCAGCAAAGCCCAAGAAGCAGGGAACATTCTACTTGAAATAGAAAAAAAATTATTTTATATAGATTTTTTTGCCTTTTTTCATTACTCCTCTGAGTCCTTTTTGTATGTGCCATCTATAAAGACATATGACTGTAATATGAGTGCTCACAGACCTGTGTCTGCTCAGTGGAATGGTTTATGGCATGGTGCATTTTCCCACAAAAAATAATATATGGGTGTCATCTTTTCTCATGTAGATGAAAGTTTCTTAAGCCCTGTATTTTAAGTTGATCCACAATGACTCTTACAATGGCACTTCCTTTTTTCATACTTCCTAAATGACCCATGATTATTGCTCATGCCATACAGAATGCCAATTAATTTGTGCACGTGGAACCAAACCCTGCAGCAAAATGTCAGGTGAAAAAAAAACTGAAAAATCCTCATCATAGGAATAAGTCAGAGAATCTAAGAAACAGTTGTTTAAAAAACGTTCTGGTACTCAGCTTCACATAGGTAATGCTCATTGCAGCTTCAGAAGCACACTTCTCGAGTGCTATTCCTCCTACACGTGCTCTGGTTTTGAGCCCCCATCACGTGACTAATTGCATCTTTATTTTAGAGCAGCATTAAGATATAATAAGGTATATTGATTTGCATTATCTGCCAGCTAGAAGAGAAAGGGATGGCTTCCTTGCTGTTTGCTCTGAGTCAAATGACCATTTTCTGGAGGTAATTTCTCATCTTCCCTTCATTCGCAGTTATACTGGTTTGAGGAGTCTTCTTGAACCACTGAGAGCAATGCATAAGAGTCTTAAGAAAGAAGAGGATGATCCTGTATCTCTGCTGTAAATGTCATCCCACTAAGACCCACTAATAAAGAGAGGAAGAAAATTACTTCTCAGAACATTCCTGTAATACTAAATATGCACAAACTACCCATATGAACTTCTGGTCACAGAAGAGAATATGGGGCCAATTTTAAGAGTCTCAAGAGACTGAGAAGTTCCCTGGCTGTTCACCTTCCTCTTGCTTCCACAGTATGTTATTTGCTAATTTGGGAATACAATCATTCCTGCATGCATGGGATTTGAGAAGGGAGTATTTTATGGCTTTATAGACAATTGATTTTCATGCTTATGGAGAAAGGTTTTACATCTTTTTTGTGTCCTGTGTTCAGAGTAACAGTCTGTGTTAAAGAGCTTGAATTACTGCTCATCCCTTAGGATTAAAGTAGGACTAATTTCCATGGCTTTCTTATAAAAGAAACATACCGTTGGAACTGAAATGAAAATTTTCTTTCCTTGGATGGTCACAGCAGATCAGTGCTCTTGCTTTTCCTTCTCCCAACCCATTCCTCATGGACTGCAGTGTGGAGAAGAGCTGTGGTCCACTTCATCATTGTTACGAAGGTAGCCAGTTCAGAAAATAGTTTAATATTTGATCTTCTTGTCAAACTGGATTTGGCAGGGAATTAAAAAGCATTTGGTAAATTGAGTGGAGAATAGGGGTGCTACTTTCAGTCTCCAGTTGACAGCACACGACTTGTATTGCTTTTCTCTCCTGTACCTCTTTTATCTGTTTGACCTCTATTAGTAAAGGGTGAGGGAGCCCTGCTGTGAGGAATTCTGAAACTATACATAAAATTCAGAAGTGAGATGAAAGGTGCACAAGAGGAAGAAAACACTTACAGCACTGCCCTGAACTTTACAGAAGGAAGATTGCCCAGAACTGAACATTTGCTACTTTGTAACTGCATTTCTAACTGCACAGGTGTCAAGAGATATCAGACTGCAGGCCAAATTAAATACAGTGTGACTCGTGTCCACACAACTTAGGGCTTCCTTCTAGAGCAGGATGACCACATCCTTTTCATATACTGCTTGGCTGTGTGTGCACATTTGATTTTACATTACCTTTTCTTTAAATGCATTTTTTCAGTCTACAATAATGGGAAGGATGCAGTGCACCCACCAAAATGAACCCAAGGTGCTTTGCTATATGCCACGGGGTGTCAGAAAGAAAAAGGGAATGGGAAGCTTTAAGGAGCAATATTGGAAGAGTGTGGAGAGTGCTGAAGCTTACAGAGTTTCAGCTATACTGTTTTTTCAGAGTAGTCCCTGTGGTAAGCCTGTCTGTAGAACCACATAGGCGTTCTTGGAAAGAACTAGTAGGAGTGATCTGAAACAAATCTGGGAGTAAGCTATTAGGTATAAGTTCAGGGGTAAATATGCATCTATAAAAGAAGATGCCTACACATTTATTTCATGTGACTGTTAGGTCAACATTAAACTAAGTAACATCCAAAAGAAATGGAACATGATGTCCAACTTACAGAGACATATTGTTCATCGTCTGTACAGGCTGTATATATTCTCTAGGAGTTCATTACTTTTCACCAGAAATTTATTCCATGATATAGATTGCATTCATGCATTGGAAGTTCGATGAATACATAATTTAAATATTTTATCTACTTGTAAGAAAATAATCTCTGTGCAAATAAACCTCTGGAGCAAACTGAGTTTGATCTAATTTTCTACAGTGGGAATTCAGATACAGCTCTTCCAAGACAATAGGGAAGTTATAAGTAAGTTTGTAATGAAGATAACCAAGATACACATGTGAAATAGGAAAAATAATGATGATTGGTATAATAAAGTGGATTGCTGAGCTTGTCACCATCAGCTCCCTCAATATAAAATGGAGAAGGGCACTTTTTTGACATGATTCATGCCTACATAAATATTTTGCATGATTCATTTTCCCATAAACATCTAAAATATGTCAGATGAATCATACCTTAAACATCCCATAAGTTTCTACTGTTGAGAAAAAGAGAGTATGGTATTTAGCTGAGGTGGTAGCTGAGATGAATCACTACCCTGGATACTTATGTGACAGGTGTGATAAACAGATGTGATCTTTATCTGCTGTCTTCCATGAGGATTTTGAGTTTGGCATTGTCATTATTTAGTGAATATCAACTGCTGTCATCAGTATTGACATGCATGCATTCAAAGATATATATGAACTGGAAAATATAAAATGGAAAGCTCTATAGTGAACCTTTTACTTTGTATTACAGAGGTAAAATGTGTTTTAACAGATGATATCACAATATATGATACTCCAGGAGCATAAATCAGATTNGTATTACAGAGGTAATATGTGTTTTAACAGGTGATATCACAATATATGATACTCCAGGAGCATAAATCAAATTCTCATGCAGAGCCATTAAAAAAAAGAGGAAAGGGGGAAATGTTCCCACATATCCTATCAGGTTCCCCTAGAAACAGTTTTGTTCAAGCCCATCGATCGCCCATGTTAATCAGTTTATTATCAGGTAAAGGACCCCTATGTACAGCTATGGAGCAGCATTTGTAAGATGTAAGCATGTTCACTTCAGCATTGTTTTCCATGTGGTTTTCATTGATTGGTTTCTTTTGTCAATATGCACATTCTGAAATGCCCTTGTACGTTTCTTTGGATTTCTAGAGGTATCAAAAGACTGAAAAGGGTGAATGTTTCATTTTTTGTTAAACAGAAAAGGAGGAAACGAGAGCATTTTAGACTTCTTAGCCTAATTTCAGGTATTTGGAATAAAAGCTGAATTATTTAGAAGTCAAACACAAAAACATACCAAACAATAACAATGAAATTGTTTTTACTGGTAACAAGTTGGGTTAAACTAATCTAATTTCCCTGTAGGAAAATGGAACCAAAATGTGGGTCTGTGAGAAGCACAGGTGGTAAGTCAACTGGCTTTCCTAAGTCTCTTTATGATCTTCAACATGGCATTCACACAAGTAAGCTGGGAATGATCTTGATGAAATTACCATAAGGCAGGTAATAAGGTTTTTGTAAATGTCAGTTTGATTGGTTAGCAAGTGTTCACAGTCAGAATAGAAAAAGACACCTCAGATGTGGTTCTTGGGCAAGTACAGATGCCATTTTCACTACTGTGTTGAATGGTGAAATAATCAGTGTGCTCTCAGCAAGTGAGGGAGGGCAACAAGAGCTCATGCCTAGACTGGAAAATAGAGCTAGAATTCAAAATGGGGACATATGTGGATTCTGCACCGAGGTAGGAATAAGATTGAGTTGAAGACTAAAGAAGGACTGGCTCAGTAGTTGTTCTGTTGAAATGATGTATAAAGTTTGGTGTTTCCCATAATAAACATGACTTAGAGAAGCCATGCAATTCTGAAATCGTTTAACAGAACATTTTTGAAGTACCTAGTCAGGCGTAGCTGAACTTGGAACTCCTAAACACAGCTTGTCCACTTAAGCACATAATTTGGGCAATTTAGACTTTGCTCTGAAAGTATTTAGAATTAAGTTTGACTACATAGCGGCAGAATGTGCCCCCATTATGACTGAAACAAGTAAGACTGTTCATTTTAATAAAAAGAAAAGATTTTTAAAAGTTTTCAGGAGTAAGATTCATCTTCCAGCTTCTCTGAACAGATCACCCTCTTTCTCTGTATAAATAGAGGAGAAAAGCAGCATGATTCATCCTCTTTCCATGTGGACATCTAAACTAGGTCAGATGAATCATACCATCATCCTCTCTACTGTTAACTGAGATGTAGACACATCTACTTTGGAGATGCATTTGGTCTTTAGAGATGTCTACTGTCATGTGGAGAGGATCTAATCTGAAATAACTAAGAGGAGAAAGAAGCAAATAATCTGTTCTCATTGGTAAAAGCAAATGAGAATACGGCGAAACACTGGAATGATTTTCTTGAAGGTTGTTAATGTGCGTTTTTTAAGAATAGTTTAGATGAAGATGTTAAAATAAGGCCATAAATCTAGTTGAACCTGCCCTGGGTTTAAAGGATGGGTTAGAACATATCTCAAGTGCCTTCTAGCCCTGTGTTTCTGCATGGTTTCATTCTTTAGTGATAGATATTCCAGTCCTATGTAATCTAGGATACATAAGTGCAAAGGGAATGTGGAGGTAATGATCCAGTTTTGAGTGATGCAAGAAATGTGTACCCCTTGTCACATTGCATGATGGGGCAAATCACTGTATGGGGAAGAAATTACTGTGGGGTCATAGTTTGGAAGAGACACGTATTTCCATCAGCTAATATCTCTAGCTCCATCCTGGAAAGCTCTATCCTTGAGAATGTGTGAGTCAGCAGTGCTGCAGCAGCACTTGCAGAACAGGGCTTAGCAGAGCATCTGTAAACAGTGGCAGGGTGAAAACAAGTAAAGCTGTGCAGTAAAAGTAGATAATCTACTGATTATAATCCTTCTGAAACTAAAAAAAGTAGCAGCATTCAAAAAGACAAATTATCTTTTGTGTATTTGAAAAGAACTTGGTGAAATCTAAAGAGCATTAAGATATAAATTTTAAGAGAATAATTTAGTGATATTCAGCCCATAATCAACCCATATTTGTGTAATTACACAGTAAAAAATTGATACGCATTTAAATCTAACATTGGTTGTTCTCTGGTCCATTGAATGAGCTCTGACTAAACATTAATAGTCATAAAAAGGCATAATGCAAAACAAAATCAGAAAATAATACATGAGGTAACAATCTCATGGAAAAAATATATTGGTATTTATTAAGAGGATTTAAAATTTTTTCACAGGATAGTCTGCTTCTTGAAAACATTTGTAGGCTGTAGAAAGAAATCCAGACTTAATAAAGAGATCCAGAGTTTGACTTCTTGTTGCCATGATGTCAGAGAGCTGGACTGAAAAATCAGATGGGAGATCCTTTGTTCTGCTGCCTCGTCAGAGAGAGGGCATGGAGATCCATGGCCTGCAGGAAACAGAAGAGAAGGGGTCTCAGTGGGACCTAAAAAATTCTTTGATTCTTTCATTCTGTGTACCAAAGCTACTAGCAACTTTGGATCATTTAACATGCATTGTCTAATCCTTATTTTCTAAAGAATGTGTCATAAGTTGCTGTAGAAATCAATTGTATTAAAATCAGGAGTCATATGGGATGAGGAAGGATGAATCAAAGTACAGTAGACTGTTCCAATTCATATCAATATTTGATTTTAAGATATTATCATCAAAAGCAGCTACACAGAATATTCTGTACCTTTGTCATTAAAAAAGTCCTTCTAGAAGCAATTGCTCTTTCCTGGGATTTCTCTAGGGTTCAAATGTTTTCTGAATTTCACTTAACTTAGATAAATTCGTGTACTAAAACCATATGTCCTTTCCGAACCAGTTTAGAGAACTGGAGTTTTATATTGTTGACAGGTGCTATCTTCTGCTTGTAATTGTGAAAGAGCACATTTGGCTGCGTGGTTATCTACCTCCTTTGAGTTTCTGTCTTGTCAAGTGAGAAATGCTACATTTATTTACCTGTCTGAAGCTTGGAAGTGCATACTCCATTCCCTTTTAGAGCATGTGGCAAAGTAGGTTCTCAAATACATGGTATAGACCAAAATGCTTTTTGTATTACCTGCTTTAAGCAGAATTTTGCACATATCACTAATCACTAACATTCGTTAGGTCACTAATCACTAATATACCAGAGCTAATATACAGAGGGACATGCAGTTTTTGTTCTTGCTATCCAGTAGTTACAGAGGAACACAGAACTAACTTCAGTACAATATAGATGCAGTCATAAAATTTGTTGTTCCTGAATCTTCCATGAAAAACATGGATGTTTGTTTAAGAAATGCAGCCTTAAGGATGTTTTTTTCATCTTTTTTTTTTTCCTCAGTAAATATGAAGTTAAGCAAAGTGAATAGAAAGATAATGAATTCATCTAATCCCTTACCAAGCTCTCTGGAGGATCTTTTGAACCCATTACATGTAATCATGTGTTAAGTAAACAATCTCCTTGAATTCCTTTGGCTGACTGGTCTGATAATTTTTAGTGTGGAATTCCTCAGACTATCAGATGCAGGAATTCATCAAACCTCAACCAACACTTAGAAAAAAGCTGTGAGATTAAATATTCAGTGATACAAAATGAATATATTTACTTGTTCAATGTTCAAGAAATGTTGATCTGTAGTGTTGCATCTGCTAGAACCTGATTAGCATTTCACTTTAACTTGCATTAAAAAAATCCAGCTTACTGAAGTTGAGTGAGTATTGTCACCATAAAACTGGGATAATTGGAAAAAATAAATGAAAATTCAGGTTCTAAAATAGTTTTAAATAGAAAAGACAGGTTTTAAATAGAAAGGTTTAAAGGTTTTAAATAGAAAGACAAAAGCTTCATCTGATGTCAGTCATCATCATAGCTTTATGGAAATCTTCCTGAGGTTGTTCTTTCTTTTCAAGTGTAATTTCTCTGTGATTCCCTAATACTCAATTCCTGTAAAATTAGCATGTATAGGTATAATGCTCCAGCAGCTCCCTAGAACAAACTAAATATTTCATTCCATGAAAAGCACATCACAGGTTTGAAGAGGGAAAAAAGATTTGCATAAATGCATAAGAAGTTTGTAATTCATCTCAGCTCTTTATTTGTATAAATTGCAGTACTGAATTATGTTTAAGGACACTTCCCTTAATACCAGTTCCTTACAAAAATCTTAGGGCTTCACTGTCACATCCCTTTATAGTAAATGGGAGAGGAACAAGCACTTCCAGCAAGCACTTCGTCTCAACCCAAAGTAGTCATCTAAAGTCAGAGAGATGAATCGTGTGTTAGAAGTACTTCTTAGCTTACATATATATAGTTTGAAATTATGTGAATTTATCCTTCTAATCAATTAATTTTCTGACCCTCCTATCTCAACATCATCTTGCTATAAATTCAGAATTTCTCTTTTCAAATAATACCCATTTCATACATCTGAGATGACTTGCTGTCCTTATTTGTTATGGTAAATGTGTAAAAATGGTTATCTTAAATCAGTGTCAATTTAATGTCCTTTTGCAAACCATGCACAGCATTTTACATCAAAATATTTTAAAAAATTTTGTTATAAGATACCAGTTTTAAAACTTTGATTCCCTGGAGTGCTCTGCTTGCAACTCTGAGCACATTTCGTTCCACGGTAGTAAGCAATATATTCAGAATTTAGAAATATTTTCATCTGAGAAGGTATTGCCTGGAGAGCAATGCAAAATCAAAGAGAACATAAGCAGAATCCAGGAGGAAAAAAAATAAAAGAAGTTTGGTCGAGCTCTGTTAATTGCTAGTTATTTCTTCTCCTGGCACCATACAAAACAATCTGCTCATGTTGCTTCCAAAACGACAAGATGAATGGTTCCATAGTCATCACTATTAAAAGGATAACACCAGACTGAAAAGAAAAGGGAAGAACAATTTTGAGAGAAAAGTGGAATCACTGCTTATAACTAGATAAAATGATAACCTTGCATTATTCATTCATTCTTTCATTCATATGACAGACATTCAATATTAAAATATAGTCTGTCAAGGTAAGATTAAATACTTTAACTTACCCCTAAGTTGTAACTGGAATGTAAATGGCAAATTCTAAGGCTAGATATTTTTAAATCAACAGCAGTAAGTTTCAAGGAAAACTTCAAAAGTAATGTTCTGAATAAATTGTAATCATTTCCATTAAGTCATAAAAATTAATGTAACTCCGCAGAACTGGATGAAAAATGAATTTATTCCTACATTTTATTGAAAAAACCCACAAAACAACAAACAAACAAACAAAACCGCCTCAAAAAAAAAACCAAGAAGCCCCGTTCCCTCCCCAAACCAACCAAACAAAAACCCACAAAAAAACCCCAAGCGAATTACAAGATTTGGATCATGGTGTCAAATCAGCTGAATTTGAGACCTCTTGCATTGTAGGGCCATTTCTCAAATGCATAGCTGGGAAGATGGAAAAGGAGAGGAAAACACACCTAAATATGTTGATTTAGTAAGCAAATTATGCATGGCAAAATAGTTTGTACAAGGATTAGTAAGCAAAAATGAACCCTGAGTGATATTATGTAGATTATAAAACAAGAATGAGAAGTAAACTTAACAATTCAGACTAGTGAAAAGATGTAGCACAATCATGAGTGAAATTCATCTCACCTGCCTTTGGAACATATTTTCTACATTCTAGGTATTGGTTAACTTGGTAGTGAGTTTCTTATGAGTCCTCACAATTTCATTTGGGGAAAAAAGGAGAACACACCTTACATACGGATTTGAGACAATTTGCTGTTTCTTTTAAAAGTGCAGCAGTTCTTTTTAGTGTAAATAGTGCTTATAGCCTGAATTATGGATCATTGCTAATTCCTATTAATATTCCAGCTAAAGCTGTCGTATGCCAATTTACTTGTGTCCTGATGCTAAAAAGACTACAAAAAGTCCCAACACAAACACCAGCTAAAAAAAGTTACAATGTGACTAAACTAAACTCAAAATCACGGGATATGTAAGAAACTCCTTAAGTATATGAATAATATGCCACTGAACACAGAACAACTTAGACAATAGTCAACCAGTTACAATTCAAGTTTCTTGAATGTTTGTGTTTTTTTCAAAGACAGCTAAAATAAATTCAAGACCAAGCAAGACCTGACAAACTCTAAAGTCTGTTATGAGTACTTTGAGCTATGAAAGCCCGAGGTGCATCGCTATCATTTGGCAGCACAAAGTTGGTTATGCTACAGGTCCAATCTGTTACACCTGTTTTCTTACTGACTTCATTGGTGAGTCTGCAATCTATGAAACGGATTAATTTGAAATATGTGTTAAGGAGGAGCAGTTTCAGTGAGTCTCAAATCTGTTCTGCTGGCACTTACCCTATTGATCTCTCTCCCATATAACCTTCACAGGTAATGCCCTAATGAGTTCATTCTTTGTAATTCATTTATATGTCTTGAAGATACTGTTCTTCCGGCTCATTTTTCTGATATGGTAAATGATTCAGGGGTTTTGCATTATATCTGTCACTATGTACTACTTTGTAATTAGGAATAGCTACACTGAATTTCCCACCTATGCATATTTCTCTGTTTGATGTATTTTAAACAAGGGTAGTATGAATGTAATACTGTGTGGATTAATTCCTTTTCCACAATTTTATTGTTTTTGTAATTTTTGAGTGCCTTTTGCTTATTTGGCTGTAACTTGCACCTGAGACATTCCCTGTGACTCTAGAAGGACAATGTATGCAAGGTACACTTGATTGTGCTATAAATCTTTAGGAGAGGGAGTATGATGCTTCTGGTTTACTTGTGCTACCCATAAACAGAAGGAAAACTTAAAAGATCGCCAAACATCAATGGGAGCTAGCAATACTTTCCCATAGGATTTTTCAAATCATAATAAATTTATAACATTGCTAAGTTTTCCGGGTTTGCTTGGATTTAGTTATTGATTCCTGTAAATTATGGGCTGATCCTTAAATAGTCCAGGCTCATCAGTTTTGGATCTCATCTGGACTGTGAAAGGCAGTCTAGCTAAATACAGTGTCATAAATCAAGGATGGATTTTAACCTGTCTGGTTATAATTTATTGAGTTCTCTATGTTACCCTCACTAGGTGTGAATTCAGTTATAATATGTAATTTAGGCTGATGAATTATTGCCAAATTATAAGACTTCACAACTTGTTGACCCACTACTAATACTGGATTTTTAATTTATTAGACTATCTCTGCATTAAGTACCATATGTGTTTCAAAAAGTAGTGCTTAGCATTTAGATGCATTTTCTCATTTAACAGATTTATAGAACATTCATCTGTGTAAAGAAAGGGTAAACTTAAGAAAATGTAGTTGTTTTACAACATCATGGTTCCATAGAAATTTATTTCAAAGTATTTTCTAAGGTACCTATAGTATAAAGACACTTTGCCAAAACTATTAAGAATGAGAATTGCAGGGCTGGTTTAAAAATCTAATCCAAATTCTATTTCATTCTGTTCAATATTTCCATTAAATCTGATTAATGTCCAGGAATAAAAAACTGGATTTCATTTTTGTTCTCTTTGTTCTAGTAAACAAGCCATGTGTGTACTTTTGATTTTTATTTTAAAGCCATTTATCCACTGGACTAGTTGCTACCTTGGAACTTCCTTATAATTTGGAACTACCCATTGCTCTCAGGAACAGAAAGGTTAAAAGAAGGGAAGAGAGAAAATCTTTTAAAGCAATGACCTGATAGTTATTTTATATCACTTTGTAATCACTTTGTTAAATACACTATTATCAAAAAATAATGTTTATATGTATTGGTATGAAGTATCAGCTGAATAAATGCAATACATAAAACAAACAAGTTTTCATCTACATTTATTCTTAGACTCGTGTTTTGTTCTTAGTAAAATCAGGAAGAGAAATAATACTGTTCTTTCAAAAAATTAATTGGTTAAAATATTGACAATCCTGAATTTTGATTTAGGTGCATACAAACAATAATTTTAATTTTCGTCAAAGGAAAAAAAATTGACATCATCTGTGGTAAACACTAGACATTATTAACAGCAGGGTTACACAAAGTATATATAGGATATTGTAAAGCAATTAATATGAAGATCTCATAAATTATGGAGATAAGACACACTGACCCTGAAGATTTGAAAATCGTTTGATAAGAATAAAAAGAGCTTGTCTAGCTCATCTTAGTTATACTTAAAATGTATTTTATATGTATTAGGTTTATACTGATTGAAAACTCATCACTTCTTTTATGTTGCTGAATAATTAATGCTGGTTATGTTAGTCTCAGCCCATAGATTTAAAAGATAAACACATTGCTGCAGCTTGCATTATTGAACCAGTATAATTTGATTTGTCACTGAAATATCAGAATGTGTTGTAAATGACATAGATTGCCATCGTAAGGTATTCACAGGAGCTGTTCAATATTGAAAGTAAACATAGGTCTGATTTGCTGTCAGAAAATTTGCTGAGAGCAAAACAAATCTCTGAAACAGCCATGGTTATAAAGTAGAAAATGTGCCAGTAGAAAGAAACTGATTAACAAATTCTGTAAGAAATTATAAAATGACAATTAGACATGATGCAGAATAGTAAACACAAGAGGCCAGTATAATCATATCCTGTTTAGAAAGGCAGAAATAGTCAGTAAATTATGTAGTTGATTATTGTACTCATTCATTTGGGGGTTGCTGAGGCACTAGCAATGTAGTTCAATATTGAAGATTTGTTACTGTTTAGACCACACTGTAAAATCTATTGATTATCCACGTGCAGCATGATTTATTCTTTCAACTAATATTTGTGCTCTTGGTAATAGGATACTGCAGCCATGGATTGTAACAGACATTTTACATTACAGACTTCTATGGTTTCCATCTAGGAAAAGTAATAATAAAAAAGCTTTAATATTCTTCACATTTTATTTTTTTAAGCCATCTAAACCACAGATCAATTTTACTTAAATTTTCGTCTTGCTCTTCTGGGCTGCTGCAGGATTTTATATGAGGGGTTGCCAAGTCTGTGATAACTAGATATCTAGAATTTTAGCCGTCTAGTACTGTTTAAAAAGATCTGCAGAACACACATGCCCTTTTGGACAGGCAAATAAAAAATGGTATCTACCATTAAAAATGTTGTGAAACACTCTTAGGCAACTAAATAAAGTTTCTATATAGGATTGCATGTTCTTTGCATTCCTTATTTCCCCCAATACAAATGAGATTTAATATAGTTCGATA